>JAVQJL010102949.1:0-33221 GCA_036024295.1 Nannoperca obscura
ACTAAATCAAAATGAACCGTAGCGCCACCTAGTGGACACATCTGAGGATATTACTAGTGGTTTGGCCTGGATGTGATTTGACTTCTCCAAATTATATTTAATATAAAACACACATTAACGTGGTTGATCATTGCGTGTAAACCGTATTCTATATAGAATATCACTTTATTTCATAATAATAATAACATGAATATGTTAGGCTACACTGGGGGAAACAGTAATCTGTGTTGAGAACTGTTGGGAGGTTTACACTGCCTGGTTTAAATGTATATTTTAGGACTTTTCAGCTTTATTGCCCAGTTTAAAACATGTGTTCAAGTAAAGTAATCAAATGTAATAAGTTACATTACTTTAATGAAGTAATCAAAATAGTTACATTACTTGTTACTTTTTAAACAGGGTAACTAGTAATCTGTAACCTATTACATTTCAAGTAATGTAGTAACCTTCCCAACACTGGCTCTCACCCAGGTAGACTTCTGTATTCCTGCTCCTGGTCACTGCAAAAACACAGTATAGGTATTTATGTTCAAACAGCCTATTATGACCCATATTTACATTTATTGTTTGCGGTGACCTATTAAGAGCGCATAGTACGCGTCCAAACAACACAGGACTTTCACTCAGGGGACCACTGAACATTATGTTCGTGTCCCGTGTGAAACCAAAAGTCAACGTTGGCTTTTTTGAACTTACATACACATCTTAACTTACGTAAGTAACGTGAGGTAACTAACGCCCCTACACCTAACTGCGACCATTTCACAATGGTAACCACATGTTGTAGTTGTTGTTGTTACCATGACGACGAAGGTTCTGTTGGTTTGGGACCTGTTCTGTGTTGTATTGTTTATTTTTATCATGAAATATTAATTTCAGTGCTTTTTAAATGTTCTTATTTTTCCAGTGTCTCTATGATGGTGCAAAAGAGCAGCTGATGAATGCAGCTGTAGAAATATATCAAATGTTCCCAAATTGTGTCTGCTTCCATAGATTTTTTTGTTGTTGTTATGTGCCATTTTGCTGAGGTCTTTCTGCACACCAATTAATGTTGCCAAACCTTTGTAGGAATTTAAACAGCCCAGACATCTCTCTCTGAATGTATTTGTTCTCCTTGACCTATCAGATTTTGCTTGCTATATACACACACGCTACACCCTTTCATATAGCCTTTAACCAATATGAAGTCATGCTCAGTGTGTATAATTTGTAATTAGCAGCATATTAATTCCAAGTCGGGGCTACTTTATATATGACAGTGTTAAACAGGTCATTCTGCAAGGACCAAAGCTACCAGGCAAGGAGATGAGAGTGATGGCTAAACTTAATAGCCAGAGGCTCCCAGATGCTCAGAATGCATGGTGAACCTTTACTCACATGGCTTGAAGATGAGCAAATCCAGGCTGCTTTTAAAGGAACAGCCACAATCAGATGAAACTTTAAAGTGGAGAACTAGTCTACAGGGTCTGGGAACTCAAAGCCCTGTACCCTGGGAGAGATGGCTTGTGTGGTGTGCCTGACAACCCTTACTTTAGAAATGTTCTTTATATAAATGAACCATATATTCCAGCTGGCTTTTCTTTTCATTGATGCAATCAAAAGCATGCCACAGCATTATCTATTCAGTCCAGGATCTGGTGGTGAATGATGGCCTCCTTCATCTGACATATCCCTCATATCATCAGGACCTTTTTGAGGGTGGCGAAGCATTGCTAATGCATGTTTCTTTGTTGGGCTTGAATGAGAGATGCCAGGCATGCCTACAGTAACAGTCATTTTGCATTTGGCTCTCATTGCCTGGCTACAGATCAACTGAAAGAAAGGTGGGTGTGCCCTGAGTATTTGCCACCACTGTGGGAACAACGAGGAAAACAAATGATGATATGATCTAAACAAAATCTGACCGGTGTGAATAGGAGAGGAATTTGCTCAGAAACAATACATTCATAATGCCTAACTTTATCCCATGTCATACAGTCTGTCTCTTTTGTCCTTGAGCGCAGCAGCAGAGCCTTTTGTTTACTGAAGTTACTGCAGGACAGGAATTGGTGCATGTTGAAGTATTGGAGGATTTGGACGTAAAGCCGTGACACTGTGGTGAAAATTGCATAGTGTTTGTATATCGGTGATGGTCGTGAATGCTCATGGCCACATTCTGTTGCATTTAAATGGCTATAGAGAATGTATTTGCAGGCTGTGCTTCTGCTGTAACCTTGCAGTTTGGAGCAGAGGTGTTCCTGTGAAAGCATGTGGCAGCAGCACTCCAAGTCATTCAACTTAAAAGGCTCTGTGGGAGCGCAGAGATGCGGTGCTGCACTCCCGCCAGAGCTCTGCAGGTTGTTTAGAGTATACAGGTATCACGGCTCTCTGCTTTGCCTCACAAATGATCTGCACTGCTTCCTCTTCCTTCCCTAAGCAACAGTGTCACATGACAATGACCTCATCTTTACATGTGTCTGTTGAAACTAAGCCTGGCCAATGGAGGTCTTTTACCTCTACAGCATGATCCGTCCACTGAGAATGGCCAGGCCAGGTGGCGATTGTATCATTGAGTGTCCTACCTGTTATGACACGCAGCACAAAGACTGGAGTGCTCTTCTGTCCTTTCCAGCCCCCGCCTGCTTGTCTAGTCATTTGCCCTTTTCATTTTCATTCCCCGGGCTCTTTATGGGATTTTCTTTTCATTGGATCATGATTCTCAAGGTTATTGTGCGGTTCAGATTTTTGTGCTAGAGGTGTGCATGTTTGTAAGCACTCCCATCTGTCGGCATGTGAAGTGGTTGATCCCAAGTGAGAGTTCTTGTCTGGCTGAGCTTGGGGCAATTTAATTTCCTCTCCCCCATGGTCTCATCTCGCATATTGCTGTTATTACTGCTGATGTTCTGATCCCCAAGTTAGAAGGATAGCTCTCCCTCTCCTGAGAGCCTGAGGAATTTTCACTGCATTACCTGTTTATGTGGCTAATATGTACAAGAGGAACATGGCGCCTATTGCGGGAACGCCTGCCTTGCAGCTCCAGGAACTAGTCTTGTAGCTGGAAATGGAGCAGAAAGGCAACTTGCTGAAGACACACCAGAACCCCACTGACTCAGTTTCCCTTTTGTTTTGCTCCTCTGATGGCTTCATTATTCTTCCTCTCCTCCTGCCATGTTTAGTCTTTTTCTCTCTCTACCCAGGGGTATTGCTGTGCAAGTGTGCATATGCCTAGTGTTGATCGTGGCACAGAAAAGCCTGTTGAAGACGTTCTCCATGGAAATGTGGAAGAATATGCCAGTGTTTATGAAAGAGAATGAGAACTCTTCTCATTGTTGTTTGCTTTTCTTTTAGCCTCCTTTTTTTTACCCCCCTGCACAGCTACTAGCTATGAGGTTTCTTGTTGGCTCCACCTGGCTTTTATTTCTTGGAATTTCCTTGCTGCTTTCAAGACCCTGACTGCATGTGCACATGTGTTTGTGGGTGGGGTGGGGAAGTAGTGGGACAGAATTGGGGGCTACGCTCTTTGTTGACACAGCAGGTGCTGATTTGGCTCCACAGTGGTCGCTTTGTTAGTTCCACCTTTATTCTTCTTATGCACAGAAAGGGCAGAACAGCACAGGCTGTGGTGCTGAAGGCCACTGCAGAGATAAAACAGAGGGTGCTTTCTGTCTTCCATATGTTTTGGTTTGCTTAGTGATCAAGGCCTTTGCTTTTCACAAAGTACACAACTGTTATTTCAGGGCCTTTGTTTTGTTTGTTTCCCAGAAGGACTTTTATTTTCGTAAACTTATAAAGTAAGTTTAAGTTGTTAGCTAAAACTCTTTCCTGCACCCCCTTTCCACATCCAGGTGATCCTGTACTCGGGTGACAGGGCCTACGAGGACTACTATGCCCCCATGAAGGGTCGAGTTCACTTCAACTTAGCCGACCCCAAGAACGGCGACGCCTCCATCAATCTGACGGGCCTGAAGTCGTCGGACTCGGGCACCTACCAGTGTAAGGTGAAGAAGGCTCCCGGCATCCGCAGCAGGAAGATGCTTCTGATCGTCATGGGTGAGTGAAACAAACACACTGGTGTTTTAGTTTTTTTTCTTTTTTCTCACAGGGTAAATTCTCTCTCACTACACAGTGGAAATGCACCAAATCACACGCCCTTTGCCCTCCTTGGCTATTTTGATGTAATCTCTTCTAAAATCGAGTGCATGACCTTCCTGGAGGCTGTAGAGCATTGCCCCATTTGTGATACAATTCTGTATTCAGCCTAGATGCTCTGTGATTGTCTAACACGATAATCATAATTCATCACAAGTATTAGTCTTGATGAATATTGTTCCTTTTTTCAATTATAACTCCCATTTTAAATGAACTGAATACTTAATGTTGTTAGTATACAAATATTTTACAATATAAGCTGAATTCCAATAATATAAACCATGCAAAATACAACAATATAAATTATTCCACATTATTCATATTGAAACATTATTTAACACCTTAAATAGTAAATGATAAGGTAATTAAAGTACACAATGTCATCTTGTCTTTTAAAAACTATGGACAACCCTAACAAACAGAGTGTATGTACTCAGCTGGTTTTTTATTGCACATGATGGGATGTGTGACACATCAGACTTGTATAAGTCAGATGATTCACTCCCTAGGCAAACACACACTCACAGTGGCCTCACTGATCGGTCAACTGACTAAATGATGTAGAAAGTGAATCGCCTCCCGAAACCTGCCCAGTATTTGCATATGGGAAAAACAACCCCCAACACGCTGCACTAGTGTGTGTTGTAAGTAAGCAGTGTACTGTGTTATTATCACAGCCCAGTCATCGGAATGGTTTCTCCTTTCTAACAATAGGGCGGGCTTTAGAAAGTGGCTGCTGCTCTTGTTGACGGAATAGTGTGTGTACAGAAGTGACTGCACAGCATCAACTAGTTCAACCAGAAAGACACGAGCTATCGGAAAACAAACATCAACACTGCCTTGTTAACCAATCTTGTTTAAAATAGAAACTTACAGCGCAAGCTGAGGTTGTATGATTGTTCAGTAACAGTCTAACATGATGCACAATATATATACAGTATCACATCCATTGTTGATACATTTGCATTACATTCCACTCATTCATGCTCTTCAAGTGTTTGTGCCCATGTGTGTGTCTCCTCATACAATATTTCTTCAAATGTATTTCTTATATGTGATCATACCAGGGTTACTGTTACTATTTTGTAGTATTATCTACTGTCAAGATGTTAGTTCCAGTGATTCTTCTACTCCTTATTTTGATGTCATTTGTCGATTGTGTCCTGCTGTGGATAAGAGCATCAGCTTAGTGACTAAAATGTTTAAAATGCAGATGTAGCTATAGTGTGCACATGTGTGCATGAGAGAGGCCGATAGCTTGAGGCTACAGAAGCTGTCAGGCTGCTAGCTATTGACCCCAAGAGCAGGGGTGATCTTAGCAAAGAAACATTGACAAGGAGAGGCGAGGACATCTTGCCTGCTCTGCATTTTACCTTCAGGTTGATCTTGTCACAAGGTGGATGGTCCAACTAACAGGGGAGACGTGCATGTGTGTGTGTGGGCAAAAACATAAGAACACCTCAGATTATACACTGGGTGTCTCTGTGGCTTGTCACAAACACTGCCTTATGCAGGTATGCACACGTGCTGACACCTGCAGTGTACATGTTGTCCAGGTTCTGTACAGGGAGGAGCATCCCTTGTTGTGTATTCTTCTCTGGTTGCAGCAGGACATTGAAGTTAACAGGAGGAGAGTACCCACCTGCAGTTCAGCACTGCATGTCAGCAGCTCTCACAACTGTTTCTGACTGGACTCCACCTATACTCTCAACAGCCAATCATTTAGCTCTGCCTGCCTGAGGCCCAAACGATCCTCATGGCATTCAGATTCTTACTGCAAAGCTCAACAGCCAATCTCTTTAATTCTGTCTGCTTGGCTTTAGCACACTAGGTACTTATATTTCAATTTATCATTTAACAATCAGTCGTCACTCTTGGAAGTTGTGCACCTCCCGACCGCAATGAATACCACAATTTAGCAGTCCTGTTCTACTTATCTTGTCCACAAGATAGCCTAGTGCAACTCATAAATCTCAGTCCGCTGTTCCCTTAACAGAGCCAGGCATGCCCTTTATCTCTCTGTGCGCCTCCAGCCTGTGTCACCTTCTTTGACCTCATCCTTCAAACAAATAAATCTGCTCATCGGACAGCAGTCCTAATATGAGGAGCTGTGTGTTTCAGCGCTCAGATGCGTCGAGTTGACTTTCACCTTTTAAAAGATGCATTCAAAATGTCATAGCTCTCTGACATTTACTGTGCATTGTGTGACTGTTTGTGTGTGTGCGTGCGCGTGGGTACAACGCAACAGCAGCAAAGAGCAGACCAGTGAGTTAGGAGCTGTACAGCCTTGGCCCCTGTCACTCTACCATCTGTCCATCAGCGCTTGCTTAATTTTTGCTCTCCCGCTCTCTGTTTTGCCCCCTCTGTCCTGACCTCGTGTGTGTTTATTAGATTAGTAGGAGCACTCAGTACTGTCAGTCTACTGTTAATCCTTACGGTTATGCCCGCTAAGCTTCCCGCTCCCGCCCGACACCTGGTTCACTCCAGGGTTTTGTTGTTACAGAACCCATTATTAGCACACCGTGATGTCAGCTTTCTGTCCGTGAACACAGACTTGGATTGTGGCCTCAGATTTGTTCTATCCAAACAATTCCCCTCATAGTCTCTTTAGCTTTTTCTCTCCCTCCCTCTTTCATCCTCGCCTGGCTGACTGTGTGTCTGGATTCCGCTGGACTTGGTCTGCTTTTAATTTGAAGCTCTGTTTGTTTTTGAATCCCCCATCTCATCTCCTGCCAGCACTCTGACTGACCAAGGAGTGTTTGCACACGTTCGGCTTTAAAACCGAAAGCTTTGCCTCCATCCTTATCCCTGAACGCTACGTGCACGTGTGTTTGTGTGTCCAATGGCACACGGTTCCCTTCTTCCTTGCGATTATCCTGAGTGACAGCTCCTGTAATGATAGCAGCTGTATCAATTACTCTGATTACGGCTCTCATTACGCTGATGACTGGTGCTTTGAACAAGGGAGGAAATCAACTTTACAAATACACAAACACACAACTTGCCCACAACATGACAGATTGAAACATATCATGGTTGTAAGCAGGAGGACTATGTTGTTCCGGGCTAATGCGACCACCTGGTTGTATCCGCTTGCTCAAGTCACAATCCTTCTTTCCTTTTCTCACCATAGTGAAGCCATCCAAGCCCCGGTGCTACGCTGAAGGCCCCACACAGGAAGGCAAAGACATTGTGCTGAGGTGCATATCTAGCGAGGGCACCAACCCCCTGCAATACAGCTGGGAGAAGACCACTGACAGCAAGCTGCTACCCGCCTCTGCTGTGTTGGGTAATGGACTTTTTCGCAAGCATTACCAAACGCTTTTCAAGTCCTACAAGTCTTAGTGTTTAGCACTGTCATCCCTTCATTCATGTGTTCTTCGCCCTCACTACAGATCCTGTGGGAGGCACCATTAATGTGAGGAACGCATCTGCCAGCGCATCTGGCACCTACCGCTGCACTGCCAGCAACCGTGTTGGCACTGATGAATGTATACTGTATCTCAACGTGACACCTCGTAAGTACCCACCTAACTTCATCTTGATACACTAACCTGTATTCAGCCTCTTCACATTTAGACTTGTTGCATTGCTGTCTGACCACCTTTTTTAAAACAAATGCTCAGATGCCGAATGTATTAGCTACGCTAAAAACAAACGGTCCAGCAGAATTGTGCTAACGTCATCATGCTAACATGTTCACAATGACAATGGTAACATGCTAAGTTTTTACAGGTATAATGTTTACCATGTTCTTAGTTTAGGATGTTGGCATGCTAAAATTTGCTACCTCAAAAAACAAGCTACAGCTGAGGCTGGTGGGAAGCCATTAGTCTGCAGGTATTTGTTTATGAACCAAAGCATTGGACACATTTCACTATTGTATATTGTAAACTAGTAAGCTATGTTATGTGCATTGTGTGTACCTTTGCTGTAACTTGGGAGAAGCCAAAGACAAATGTCCAATGAGGTGGACAATAAAGTTAATATAATCTAATCTAAATTGCATTGGGAGGATCACATAAGTGATTACAATTAATCCTGAGTGGGCCATTAGTGTTGGTACCTTAATTCATGGCAACATGCAATAGCTGTTGAGATTAGGGCTGCAACTAACAATAAGTTTCATAATTGATTAACATCCTTGCCATCCTAGAAGCCATGCCACTAGCATGGCTTAAACTGTACATCTGTGCTACCTTAGTAACTGTACCTAGATTCAGGCCAAATTACAAAAAAAAGCTACGTTTTCTTTCTATTGCATCATGAAGTGTGTATCTGGGATCCTTTAGATCACTGTATACTTGTGGAGAAATTCACTTTTCAGTGTAAAAATATCCTTTTTATGGAGCTGTACTGGTGGCACATTTACCATGGCTAGCACACATACATCCAATGCTCAGTTGGGTTCAATATGACCTCCCCAACAAATAATAGATGAAGGTGACTGCAGTAAAAATCTGTTTATCATAGCTAAACATAAAAAATGAACGGTGAAGTCTACAAGCCGAATGGTAGTGTTAAAAGTCCTACTGGATTTCCATTGCGTTTAGAAAGGTAGTATACAGTTTACAAGTTTACATCAGGTGGACACTTGCAGCTATGCGGACGAAAACTGGAGAAAATATAATTAGCACTTTAGTGCTAGGAGGATCTCTTTAGATTAGTTGAGAAACGATGCTAAAACAATCAGTAGTTATGAGGCGTGAGCACCCAAAACCATGGTCAAAGCACCTCTCTGACTTTGAAAATAATCAAGCACTATATTTTAAGGTCTTCGTCAGACGCACACCCTTAGTTGTATTTGTCATTGCTACCCAAATCACATTTTCCAAACCTTCCAACCCTTTCTATTCCTTGTGTTGTGCAGCCCCCAACACTGCAGGCATCATCGCAGGAGCCATAATTGCTGTGCTCCTGATCCTCATCATTATTGCCATCATCCTCTTCTGCTGTTGCCGTGCCCGTCACAGGAAGAAGTACGAGAAGGAAATCTGCAATGAGATAAGGTACAACATCAATGGGACTTGGCTCACAGATAGACAAAGCTCCCTTTTGATGGAAGAATGTTTTGTAATTCTGTACAGTCTTTGCTATATAATGACAAATGTGTCTCAGGTGGTATAATACTGATTTAAATGTAAGTATCAAAAGGCCAGAGGCTACATGTGATTATTACTCTTAGCTCTGACCTGTGGCCATCTCAGACACACACACACACACACACACACACACGCGCACACACACACACCTCCAACAGCCCCAACAACCATGAAAATGTTTTTTCTCAATCAGCGTTTTTCTTTTTTTTTTCCCTCCTCAAATAAACAGCTGTGGTAATCAGTTTGAAAGCTTTGTTTGCTCTGTGGATCCTGTGTCATGTCTGCTGCTGGCTCCCCCCCCCCTCCCCCTCCACAGAGCCACCTACCCTAACCTCACCCCTCCCTCACCATCCAACTCTCCATCCGGCCCATGGGCTCTGTTCAACCCCTGGGCTTACTAACTCTCTGCTGCGGACTGAATCTGTCTAAGACCACAATGTGACACTGCTCACGCTGTAGGACAAAGAGGATTAGACCACTGGTCCTGTCTCGTATACACACACACACATGCTGAAACACCACAGCATGAAGCTATGGACTAAACATGCTGTGGCCCCTCTGGCTCATTTTGATTGAGCATTTAACTGGATTATTGCTGCTTATTAGTTGTTAATGTGGTGGCAGAGGGAGTAGAGGGCATAGCTGTATTTGGTTGCTCATCTCAGTCTCTGCAGGCTATTACAGAGTCAGTGTGGTTGAGCAGTGCAGACACTGTCCCAACCAATCAAACGGGCCAGCTCCAATTATTTCTCTTACGGAGTCAAGTCATGTTTCGCTCTTGAAATGACTTATGCAGACTCTTTAAGTATTCATTGTTTTCCTCATTGTGGGGCTGCCAGTGCCCGACCTTTCAGATTTTTCTACCTGTGTATGCTTTATAGGACCTGAGGAAATCATTGTCCTTTATTTAATTTCTCTGACTTCAGGTAAGCTAATGGAAGTGAGTTTACAGTCTTGTCTTATCGTCTAAATGTGCTGCTGTCTCTGTTTCCTCTCAGAGAGGACGTGCCCCCTCCCAAGAGTCGTGTTTCGACTGCTCGAAGCTTCACCGCGGGCAGCCAGCGCTCCTCCCTGGGCTCCATGTCGCCTTCCAACCTGCACGAATACGCCCTTAAGCCCCAGTACGACAAGATTCCCTCATCAGAGGAGTTTGATAGGCCTCCGAGCCACGCCCCTCTGCCCCCGCCCACTGCTGTCAAGATGGCCGGCCGCAACCTCAGTCGCATGGGGGCCATCCCCGTCATGATCCCTGCCCAGAACAGGGACGGCTCGATCGTCTAGCCTGTCCTCTTCTCGTGAAGGGGCCGTGCAACAAGGCGAGGGATCGGAGGAAAAGGGTAGGACACAAGCCAATGAAGATGGAGTAAGAGCTGGGATGGCTGTCTGCCTGACTTTGAGCTCTTCATTAATTACAAATGGGAGTATACTCCTCATATGAAGGCCTGGCTCTGCTGTGGTGCTGAGAAGATAATTTGAGTTGTACCGGAATCACAACAGAGCACATTAACTTTTTTATCAAATACAAAAAAAAAAAAAACTTTTCTGAATTTTTTTCCTGGACTTTCTCACTGAAAAATGAATTAGTGTGGATATAAAGCCGAATGGTCAATATACAAATTATATTGTAAATAAGTGATTGCATGTTTTTTTCTTTTTTTATAGATGGCCCTTGCTGTAGAGATACTGTATGTTCAAACCAGATCCAGGCCCCTAATTGGCCCGCTGTGTAGCTGTATGAATGCATGTATGTATAGAATCGTGTGTGTGTGTGTGTGTGTGTGTGTGTGCGTGCGTGCGTGCGTGCGTGCGTGTGTGTCTATACATGTATGTATGTGAATGGGAGTTTGGGAATGTATAGTTCATTTATTTGTCTTTTAATGCCTACATAGCAGTGTGATGATTTTTCAGGCAGTCTAGTTTCTACTAGTTTCTGTCATTTTTTAATTCCATGAATTTGTTGTAAAATGAGATGCTCTGACCTTTGGAAAAATTGAAAGACAGACAAAAGTGTCTATTTAAGTCAGCCATTTTCTGTTGAGCCGTTTGTTGTTTGAATTGTCCAGTCTGGGTTTGGTTGGGGGGGGGGCTGAGGTGGTCAGGATTGGCTGGTGATGAGGGGGAGGTTCAGGCCACCACATCTTTTGATTGGGTTGATTATTGCTTCTTAACGGAGCTTTAAATAAACAAAAGACCTCCATCCCTCCTCCAGAGATCTTAGAGGAGGTAGTGGTATAGGGGAATAAGGGGGACAGCTGGACAACAAGGTTCACTGAGCAATCTGCTTTGATTGTGTTTGACTGTCAACAGGCCCCTAACCCTAACACTAGAACACATCAGCCTCCTCAAACACACCCACACCATATTAGCTCATCCATAGTATCAGCCACCCCCCTCAGATGTCTGGCATATGTAATCCTCCTTATTTGCAGTTGCATTACAAGTAGCCAGTATCTTGATTACCCTTCTCTCTGTGGTCAGTGTGAAACCTTTTAATGGCATCTGTTAATTGGACTTTTTAATGAAGGATGGACAGCCCGTGTACATGAAGAAAGTGCCCACAAAGAGGAGCTAATGTGAAACGCCTTAGAATGCTCAATTGTACTGCTCTGCATCCACTTTGGTTTGAGTTCATTTTGCAGTCTGGATCATTCAAAATGTCTGCTCAGTCAGTGGGTGTAAGTTGCCATAGGCCAGTCCTTGCAGTTTGTGGGTTATTCTACTCTTAAACCATTGTTTGCAAATGTGTTTGAAAGCCTGACATCTCATCTTGTCTGCTATTTTACTAAAAAACCCAGCATAAATACTTGTAGTGGGCAAACAAGGCAAACTGTTTTGCTCCGACGCCTTACTCTGTTTCTTATTTTAGCCTTACACACCTCCCTTGAGTTCACCTCTGTACAGCCCTCACAGCTGGTTTCTAATAACTTCTATTGTGCCTTGTTGCCCCAGTCGAGTTGTGTCAGTAGCATCATTCTGAATGACCACCATAGCCCCACAGCCACTAGAACAATATAATAATCAGAACACCGTGACCCCTTATAGACTTCTGTTGCCTCAATCAGGTCCAGGCTAGGATTTCCCACACATCCCTCACCTCCATACAGTTTCCTCTATAGCTTATCAAAACCTTTATCGCTGTCTTAAAGCTTTGATTTTGTATTCAGAAACATGTTTTTAAATTTTTTTTTACTTTATTTAAAATGAAGTAAATTGATGTGGTTTTTTAACATATATGGTTCTGGCTGTATATATAAATATCCTGTCGAAGTAACCCTATCTAACCACAACACAGTCGATTGGTTTAAAGATGATGTTTGTGTATATGTGATGCTCTGCCGTGCTGTGCTTGGCAAATCTATATCTAAAACAGGGGAGGGGCGGTGTGGGTCTTGTCAGTACAGTATAAGTGTGTGTGTGTGTGTGTTCTAGGATCTAAGTGGAGGTGGCAGCTGTAGAAACGTCTTGGCCACTGTACTTGCTGGCAGATTTGATGTCGCACCTATTTTTCAACACAAAAAAAGTGAGACCTGGGTCCGCCTGGACAAAGAAATGACATCTGTCAGCTCCTCTTAAACTCTACCGTGTGTTTGTGTATGTTTGGGAGCAAGTGTATTGTATATGAAGGACCTTTTTAGTCAGGATGGGCCCCTGTAGGATTCCAAATAGACTTTTACCTGTACAGGGAGGTAGTCCCGTTCCTGTTCCTCTATGTGCTCAGAACATTAATGACAACTGCTACTAACAATATTAACTGTAGCTTTGAAATCAGCGTACTAATATCATATGAAGATCTCCTTTGAGGTTTGCACACTGTGTGATAACCAATTTTTCTTTTTGTGTGTATTTTTGTGCTGTATTTTTGAATAATAAAAGTCCATGGAATAAGAAAAAATGCCCGCCATGTTTGTTTACTTGTTGGTCTTCTGCAGCCGTAGCATGAGTAAAACTCAATTTCTCTCCTCAGCAGTGGGGCATGCTCTCTGGGGACTCGGCCTCCTGAAGCATTTTGACTGTGATTAATTTTAATCAGCCAGTGAATTCAACCCCTCACACCAGGTGAGGTGACTTTCTAACTACTTAATGACTGTAATTAATCAATGAAATGGGCAGGCAAAATCACCGCCTGCCGTCTCCACTGCCTGCCATTCAGCTCCAATATAAACATGTAAAGGTTTGTGACCTGACACGCCTACCAGAACTGTTCAGCCATCCGCTCATCCTGTAGGCCTTCTATTGACTCATTGTCATTCCCTTGCTGCACTGTGTTGTCCGTAGCATCCTGGTTTCAACATTCGCTTAGCTTTTTTTTTTCTCCCAATTACAGCCAATTTCCCCCCTTAGTTAATGTTGTGGGTAATTACTTTCATTGCAAGCCAGCACTAATCAAAGTTGTACAAAATTAGCTTTCTAATTAAGTATGCTGAATGGTGTGAAATGCCTAGTTAATGACTATGGGACTGCACATGTTGGTGTTACATCTTTCTATCCTGACCACTGTTGCCCTCCTCACACGCTTTATACACTTAACAACACGCTGGTGATCCTGACATGTGGATAGATCGATAACTGATTATTAGCCAATAGCTCCTCTGTGTGCAGGCTGTTGACAGGTAGTCAATAAAAAGACTAAAGCATTTAGTAGCAGTGCTAAGCGGACGTCCATTGCTATAATGGGATGTCAGTAATAGATAGGGCCCCAGAGCATTGATCTGTGGCTAGTTGAAGTCACTCATGGATTCTAATGGCTCCCCAGCAGCTTTGCACATCAGGGTTTCTCCTCTGCGCCGGGTTTGTTCAGCTGTAGTGATACCTGTGCAAACACAGCCGTCCTACAAATGGATGTGGTGGGATATAATGGCACTTTTATGGCTGTGCATTCAAAACACTCATTAAAAGGACATTAGTGATGTGTGCTACTGCACGTGTGCAGATTAGATTTATGGACTAAACGCCGTCGTCTCATTGAATTAATGCACAATGAGTCATACATCATCCCTCAGTGTCTTCCAGCGCAATATCCATTTGTGGCATTTTTTAACCTCATGTCCTCATTCACATAGCTGAAGGGAGAGAGTGGTGTTGTACTAAGCACCTGGGGATTTGTGCCTGCCTCCCACATCCCCGGCTCCCTCCCTTCAGCCTGGGTAAGGTATTAATTGTTTGCACAGATCAAGGAGGTTGGTATGGCAAAAAAAGCTCATTGGTTCTCCAGGAGGGTTGCCTTGGCAACCTTATCTGGTTGTACACAGTCTAAACCGGCTGCTAGCGGGCTCATTTATCTTGTAAAAGTGTGATTCGCTCCCTGCTAACAAAAGAGGCCTCTAAAAGCATGGGTCTCATCAAAGTCGCTCTCCTCCCGTGTGACGTCTGCTGTCAGACGTTAAGCTTTCTGCCGTTTTTAGAAACCTCAGTCAGGTTGGGAGAGGGTTTCAGGGGGAATTCTGGGTAGGATAGGGGAATATGCATATGCATGAAGAGTGAGCTCCATCAGCTCCATTGGCACAGCAGTACATTAACATTTTGGCTCGCTGCTCTTAGCACTTTGGATGTAAAATGACAGATTATGATGTGAATGTAAGCTTTTACAGCCACATCAGATGAACGACTGAGGAGTCACAGACATTTTTGGACATGGTCCCTCTTGTTTTCAGTTGCAGTGGTATTTAGATGGATACATGGATATTTAAATGTAGAATCAAGAATCTACTTTGTAGAGTGACACTGAAGTCCTACATTTGGGTGTTAAATTATTTTGTGTTTTCAATTCTGCATTCTTTTCACTTGAATTATCATAATATTAACATGTGGGAGGGTAAGTAAATAAATAGATGACGGTAGTTATTTTAACAACTCAACCAGTCTGTCTGACTCTACTCTTAAATTAAAGCTGACAGTCTGAACTTTAAATACACAGTCATTGTGCCATGTCAAATGAAAAGGAATTGGAAAAGGAGGCAAAACATCAATGTGTCATCATGCAAACACTCACAGCACTCAACCGTATGTCGCCTTGAACAACCTGCATGTTGAGGCTGGAGACAGTGGCGGATATTCTGCAGAGAGGGAATTGAGTCCAAACCTGAGCCAATCATCCCACTCTGTCTGCTACGCCTGAAGACAGCCCAGATTTCTCATGAGGCTTACCCAGCTGCTGTGCACTCATTTGTCAGTCCTCTTCATCTCCCAGTCTGGGAGGAGGAGAACTTTGGTACACCATCCAACAGCCCTCCCCACCTCTCCCGTCTTCCCGTTGGTCGATATGGAGTCATCTGTTAAGGGCCGACCTCTACACCCGTTGCATCTTAGCATCGTAATGGGTCACTGTTTCGACCCCACGCAGCTCACATTTCGATGACTAATATGTGACTTTTGATGGATGACCTTCTGTGCTCTAGGGAGGAGTGGGGAGAAGCGGCGCATGCATGCTGAGATTATACTCGGTCCAAGAACATCATGTTCATGTTTCATTATTTCAAGATCCACCTCTCTCTGGGGGACTTTGTCTGGGGAGCTTCACGGATAAGTGAGGTGATGTTCATCAGCAGATGTGACATATTCACTTGTGGGAACAATGCGTGTGGCATGAACGAAAGAGAGAGCAGCACTTAGCTCTTTAACACAGAAGACACCCTGCGTGTGGGAAAATGAGCGTCATCAGAGTTGATCCTCAACCTGCTTCCATGTGGATCTAGAGGAGAAAAAAAGGAGAGATTACAATAAGGTCCAGGTGCATGTGCTCAGTGGCAGGTTACCTGCTTCTCTCAGTGGCATACTGTAGTTTCACACACACACACACACACACACACACACACACACACAGTCCCTCTCCACTTGTGTCCCAACATTGTGCTCTGTTATCTCCCTTAAGTCAAGCTGAGAGATTGGAACCACGGGAGCACTGTGGTTTAAACCCCCCAGACCAAGACAAGGTTACACAGTGCACCCCAGCTCAGTAGTTTACAATGTGATTTGTACTTTTAATCTGCACCTCGGCTGGACTCTTTTATAGGTGATCATCCTCCAATGCCATGTCATCAGGAGGGCACAATGGAGGCCGGCCATAAAATATAGCCTTGGCAAGGGAATGGGGCTCAGTTTCCCTTTTTTCTCTCTCTGATGATTGGGGTCAGCTCTATTATTACCACGGTGATGTCAGTGATGTATCGTATGTGTATCTCTCAGTGTCTGCCCGTGTATATGTTCTTACATATTAGTGCTGGCCATGTGTATCCATGTGCGGTAGCATCACCCAGAGTGGCCACAGTGAGGGCGAAGGTCAGGGTGGTGATTTAACAACCCCCCCCCCCTTCCACACATACACCTCCTCAGGTTATTTGCAGCTAAGCAATTAGACAATGTCTTTTTCCATGCTGGACACGTACCCCAAGCCACCTTCACAGACTGAAACCTCCCCTCCACGCAGCACATACAGCTGTCACAGGTGCTCAATGGGACTGAAGATCTGGATGGGGTTTGTACGGGTCACCAGAAACACAGATTCTTCATTCAGACTTAAAAATGTTCCGCTCATGGATGACATTATCAGAATCACCTTCAGTGTTTGTATCTTTCATACTTTCCAAAATATTGAAGGCTTTTTCTGGATTTGTTAACCAAGAGTTAGAGTAGGTGACATCACACGCAGAGTTGGGTTTTATTTGTTAAACTTTTCTTAACAAAATCTCTTCAATCTCCTCTTACTTCGAATGAAGTAACTTTCTAAGCAAATGGACTTACACGTTTTGTGCTATGAGCCTCAAAGTGACAGGAATACCATCCAACTGCCCCACTGACTCTAATGTTAACTAAGACCAGAATTGTCAGGAGCGAAAAGGGACATTTCTCTACTTACCACATTTCTAACACTACAAACACATATTTTACAGTTATGCATTCAGCAGAGTCAGGCTAGTAGGTCCTTAACAGAGAGACTTTAGTTCAATCAGATGTCTCTAGTGTGCTTCTCCAGTTACACTGGACTCTGGGGGCCCCAGGCAAAGAAGCCCATCGAGATATTGACCATTCAGTCAACTGTGCTTGATCAAACGTCAGAACTCAGACTCTGTGAGAATCCTACTTTCTCCATACCTGGGGGGGGGTTGTAGTTGTCATTGCAAAATGTGAGTCATGAGATATGAGTCGTCATAGGGGGGCCCCTTTTCCCCAAAAGTTTTTTTGGGGGTCCCCAAATATACTCTTCTCGCCATGTGCCAGGTACCACTCAGCGTAACTAAAAACTTGCTTTTAATTGCAAAATTTGTGTCCCCCTGCTAACAGTTAGCTTATGTCATTTCAGGGTGGCTCTGTGGAGAATATGTTTGCACCACGGTCTCCTCTAAGCCAGCAGGTGTGCTGCCACAAAGTAAACGCACCTTTTCCGAGCTGCGGAGGTTCAGGACACCTGTGTTGGTAATTCTTCTGGCGTCACCTCTGTAAGCAAGGTAGGCTGCTGCTTATGCTAACATTATGAGATAATGTCTTGGCTATGTTTCGTCAGTGCTTGGCTGCTGTTGGATTGGGATCAACTGTGAGTAAGTTCTTGTAGCCGCTGAGCTCATTTTCTTTTTGTGCATTGTGACACTTTAATGCTGCTAAATGTTAAGGATAAAAGTGTGTTGATTAATGAGTGTTACTGGCTGGAATGGTATTTGTGGCTTTCCTTAAAAGTAGTTTCTGATGTTTTGTTGTTTTCATATTGACGTTATGTAAACTCGGGTAATATTGTCTGTTTTACATAACAGGCCTTTTACAAAGCAGACATTTTGACTCGTCATCACAGGAAAAACACACCTGTATCGTTAATAACATTTATAATAGCTGTATCCCATTTGGCTGAGCCACTCTGAGGACTCTAGTCTTGTAACCTTCATGCTAGCTCACTGGAGTGATTTATTGGTACGCTAGCAGAACTAGGGCATCATTAATGGTACTTGCTGCATCTGTGTTAGCCCCATAGACTACATTTCATATACAGTCTGTGGTTAGCCCCAGTTTGGGCCTTTTGTACGGTGGCCCTGAAGTGCAAAAAAAACGCAAATTGGAAAATACAACACATTAACTCCTAACGGAAAGGGAGGGTTCTTATGGTCGTAAAGGATCGTTGCTGATTGGACGTGTTGTCCGTAAAGAGACAGACAGCGCGTCCAATCAGAAGGTGGTGGTAATGCACTGTAAGCTGTTTGCCAACCGTCATTAAACGAAAGAAGAAGAAGCATAAGCAGAAGTAGTCACACGAAAGAAAACAACGGAGCCAGTTCTTCTGTTTAACCCTGCTTCTTTTAAACGTGTCTTCAAAGTGCGCATACTCATTGTGATGTTGTGAAACGTTGACAGCATATCACCTCATATGTATGTCCTGCATCAAAATAATGCCTGATAATAGTGAACATTGAATCAGAATCAGAATAAAAAATCATTTAATAGTCACGCAGTGGAGACATTTACAGTGCAGAAGAGAGAAAAATCAAATCAAATCAAAAAATATATATAAATGAGTAACATGGTAAATCAAGTTAATGTAATGACATGAAAGACATTGGAAGTTGCGGGAATCAATCCCGCTACCTCTCACATGCTAAGTGAGCGCTCAACCATTTGAGCTAATACCCGCTCATGTTCACATGAGACCAGCTAGGTACACAGTCTGATCCTTGTTAATAAGCACCCACGTCTTCCGGTAGGAGTACCTACCCTTTCCGTTAGGAGTTAATGTGTTGTGTTGTCTGATTTGCATTTGTGTTTTCTGTTAATGTGTTTTCTGATTTGCGTTTGTGGTTTATGTTAATGTGTTGTGTTGTCTGATTTGCGATTGTGTATTGCACTTCAGGGCAAATTTTTTTGATTATGGTGTAGCTGTGTTTTTTTTAAACATTCACTTAGTGGGCCTTACAGTAACATGAAGTTATCTTTTCATTTCACTTGTATGGTCAATAAACAATTTCCTCCTTGGAATTTTCAGAATGACTGTCATGTCTGTCTCCCACTCCCTTTCTAACCCTTCCACCTGCCTCTCTTTAAAGTGAGATTTTGATTACAGCACGGTACAGTCTAGGAACCATGAGTGTTGTTACAGATAGGTCATGTGTAAAGCCGAACTGATGCCAGATGCGGATGTGTTATTTATTTTTCTTTTTTCTTTTTCCAACTGTTCTCTCTTCTTTAATTCCTCTTTAATTTCCTTCCAGGCATCACTCTCTGCATGTGCTATTGTCTTAAACAACAGCAGCGGAGCAGCCCATTGGTTGAATTGTCTTCTGTTCTAGGTTTGCTTGGCCCAACACAAAAAAGCAGGCTTTTTTTTGCATTCTTAAAAAGGTCTTGACTAATATAGTCAATCAGATTCAATTAATGTAGGTTATTAATTTCAGTTTACTCACAGCTACTTGACAACAAGGCAAACTAGAAAAGCAAAATCCACCGATGAGACACCAAAAACAGATTTGTTGTTCCAGAATGAAATGTGAAAGACATGTGTGCACTATGTGCCTCTTCTAATGTATCTGCTCAGTGACCAACAATAATGAGGCTTTATAGAAGAAGTTCTTACGAAGCCACATCACTCTGACACTCTTCACACAGGCCTTTTATTACTTCCAAATAATTTAACTAATCTGTTTGTTTCAATCTTTTCCAGAGGCTACTTCAAAATAAAGTATAACCTCTCTGTTAAAAAGGTCTATCTTTTGCCTTCTATTTTTATCTTTATCTTTATCATCAGTTTCCTATTGGTTATCACAGCCGCCAGTCAAATAACATAGTTATCCAATCACGTTGTAATCCTGATTGGGAGAAACAAACGGAAACTCAACAAATCAGATGTTAGACCATTTGGGTGCTTGGAAGATTCCAAAGTGTATAGGTCAAGAAATAAAGTCTAAGAATGAAGTCAGTGAATAGCAGGTGAAAATAGCCTAGGGTTTAAATAATGATAAGCCATTGCCTTAAAACACTAATTAACTTAAAACATACTGTAACTGTAACACTGCAGTAGCAGCATGTAATCACAGCCACTGAGTGTTATAATAGTGCATGCATTAACATGCATTAAGTGTGTCTTATATTGACAACATTACCATACTTGACTGTATATATGTGGATTACAATGTTTATCATGTTGTTTAGCTTTGTAAAGTACCCGGCAAAACCATACGGAGTGATTAAGGCAAATGGTAGTGGCTATCCAACAAACAGCCACACAAGCTTCATTCATTATTGGTCTTTTCTTGTGAAAATAAAAAAGTATTGTTTTACATAAGTTTCATTTTTATCAATGCATTTTTCACTACTTTAAATTAAACTTTTGGGTATATATGACAAGGTTGTCAGTATCCCCAATTACTTATTTGTCAACATAACAGATGGTCTTAAAACCAAAGTAAATTTGGATTCTGCTAGATATTTTCTTGGGGTTAACAGTTAGTTACTATGTTGAATGTGTGATTTTACCAGTGTCAAGAGTGAGATATGTGTATTGAAAGCTGCCTTATCCAGGTCAGTCAGCATGCAAAATCTCACCACTTATCTCAGGCTGAGAAAACGTAACCAAGACACCCTTAACAACCGTTCAGTTAACACTGGATATCTTGTCCCTGTGACATGAGTCTGGTGAGCCTGTGTGATTCCCTAACATGACCATTATGTTAATTTTATTCTAAAGGATTTGGTGTAAAAGACTCCGTTTGACAGGATGAAGATCTCCATTTCAGCAATTTGTTGCTGAGCATGTGAGTGCTCAGACAATTTTCAAGTACTGTAAAGTGCAACATGGAGAACAATAAAACAAAGCGGCACAATGTGGTGCGGAGAAGATGACTCAAAATGAGAAGCAATCGAAGCACTTTTTTTGAATATCTTTTGAGGAAAAAGATGAATTGTCTGATGAATTGTCAGAAAGTTCTCACATTAGCAACCTGTTCAAGAATAGACTTCCATTGCCTTTTTCTTTCTTTCTCTTTTAGTCCACTCATGTCATAGTGTCCTAATGCACAGCTATTCTTGCTCGCACAAACTGAAAGGAAATAGCGACCATGCAGTTTTCAAGAGCACGGTTTTCAGTTTAAACATTGCATTGCAGAAATATAGTATACATTCACAACTGGTATTATTAAAGCAATAAAAAGCCTATGTAAGAGGGTATTTTGTTACATTTTCATTAAATGGTAAATGGTCCATTATTAGTTAAGATTTGGATTTGGCCTGAGAATGACACTTGGGTTATATGGTGCTTATGTATTGGACTATTGCATTGTTTGATTTCTGCTTTTAAGTTACTTAAAAGCCGGGAATATAAAAAACAGTACAAAATTATTTATTATACATATATTTATATTATTATTAATTAACCATTACATGACACCGTCCTCACAAGGAAAAAGCATCTGTTGTTTGATTAAATTCCCAATGCTATGTTATGTTTCTTTCTTACAATAATGACCAGCAGTATGTGGATGATTCCTGTTTGTAAGAAACAAAGGCAGATTTGGCGTGACATTTTTGTTTTCACCACAAAATCTGTTAGACAGGAGGTTGTGGTGGATGAATCGGCCAAGAAAAAGGGAGAACGTATTCCATTTGCTTTTTAACCATGAGCACAATGTAACCTTAACAAAGTTGTGTGCAACAATCTAACCAAACCTTTAATATGGTAGTAGCAGATCAGTAAATTGTCATGAGTCATTTTAATAAATGTGATGTTAAAGGGACTGCCTTTTTCTATATTAGCAGACAAAGAACTTTACAATTTGCCTCTCATTCACCCATTCACACACATGTTGCCATCCAAGCCACTGATCTGGCCAATGGGAGCAATTTAGGGTTAAGTGTCTTACTTAAGGGCAGTTTGACTTGTGGACAGGGGATCCGGGGATCAAACCACCAACCCTGGGAATACTAGAGGCTCTACTTCCTGAGCCGATAATGCACAGTATGTTCTTGGGATAAGTAAAATTAACTTGATTATGCCCTGTGTACCTCTGCAGAGAGACTGTGCGGTCTGTCACAAGGCGACATCTTTCTTAAAGGGTCTTTGGCACTTGCAGCTCAGATCTTTGAAGGTACTGGCTTATACCCATCACAAACAGCTTCCACTGATTCCTGGGACTTAATTAGAGTTACTGCCATTGGTTTAGTACCAGTCAAAAGTTTCAAGTGAATGGGAAAGTGTGTCCAAACTTTTGACTGGTACTGTATAAGGATTCTAATGTAAACTTAAATTAGTCACTATGTGTGCAGTACCTTCAGCTTAAGCTAAGTGTTTTCCAGTGTTAATATATGGTAACTAATTTCTGATGCAACAAGGATACTCAGTGCAGCCCTGACATTACAGTCATTTGGACTTGGCATATGTGTTAAAGACTAATTAGTGAGGAAAACACTGTCAAGATGCCATATGGTGGGAAAGACAAAGCAGCTTGCAGAGGTCTGGTGCCACCCAGTACACTTAAGAAATTTAAATGCTGGAAAGACAGTCTGTGTCTAGTATCAAGGTACACCATATGTAAATGAGGTCAAATATTATCAAAACTTGGACATTTTTGTTTCACAATCACAGAGAAGGATAGAGAGGTGGGAATTGCAGGGTAGATCAGTGGGCTCGGTGTGAATGTCTCCATTATTGTCAGGTTTTAAACAAATGCATTTTAAGCACCATCTACCATACATTAGAGCGAGAAAAATACCAATTGACATGCTCAATAATCTGAACCGTCAAAGCACACAATCATTTCTCAGAACTGTTCTATAGATGAGAGGGCACTGTATTGGGTCAGATGGATCTCAGGAGATTATGCTAATGTTGAAAGAAGGAAAAGCAAGTCTTGTCCTCAGTCAGCTGAGACAAATCCTAGTGCAATGCCACATTATATAACTGCTCTTTCCTCTTTGACTTCCACCATGATTGTCTTGTAAAATCATTGACAGAAGTAAGAAGAAGATGGGACTGATATCTGAAAAATGGCAGAGGTGTACATACACTGTGTGCACAATTATTAGGCAAGTTGTATTTTTGAGGATTCATGTAATTTTTAACAACTACAGTGCTCTCGTCAATCCAAAATATTAATAAACCTCAAACCTTAATATTCAAGAAAGTAAAAGTGAGGTTTAGGCTTTCTTAGGAGAATATCTGTGTGCACAATTATTGGTCAACTATTAGTGTGCACAATTATTATGCAATTAAATGAAAAACGACAATTTTCATTGTTTATTTTCATCTGTTAAAGTGAGAATAAACAACTAAAAATGTTAAAAAACATTTGTTCTTCAAAAAACAAAAATCAGTGACCAATATAGCCACCCGTCTTTTCAATAACAGTTATAAGCCTTCCATTCATGGAGTCTGTCAGTTTTTTGATCTGTTGACGATCACCTTTTTGTGCAGCAGCAACCACAGCCTCCCAGACGCTGTTCAGAGAGGTGTACTGTTTTCCTCCATGGGCCCATCCATCTGGTCCGTCAAGTATCACTCTCATCTCATCAGTCCATAAAACCTTCAGATATTTCTTGGCCCAGTCTTGACGTTTCAACTTATGTGTCTTGTTCAGCGGTGGTCAGGTCTCAACCTTTCTTACCTTGGCCATGTCCCTGAGCACTGAACACCTTGTACTTCTGGGCACTCCAGGTAGGTTGCAGTTCTGGAATATGACAGCACTGGAGTAAAATGGGTTCCTGGTAATTTCACCTTTGATTCTTCTCAAATCTTTGGCAGTTAATTTGCGTCTTTTTTTCTCAACACGTTTCTTGCGACCCCGTTGACTAGTTGCAACAAAACGTTTGATGGTTCTGTGATCACGCCCCAATATCTTAGCAATTTCAAGAGTGCTGCATCCCTCTGAAAGACATTTTACAATTTTTGACTTTTCAGAATCAGTTAAATCTCTTTTTTGGCCCATTTTGCCTGAGGAAAAGCAGCTGCCTAATAACACCTTGATATAGGGGGTTGATCTCCTTAGGCCACACCCTCCCTCATTACACAAATACACATCACCTAATATGCTTAAATCCAGTAAGCATTCAAGTTTATACAGCTTGCAGTTGGAAAATATGCATAAAATGATGATATGGTCAAAATACTTACTTGGCTAATAATTGTGCACACAGTGTATAAAGATATTTACTTATATTTATCACTTTGGTAATTGTGATTACCAAATGCAAAGTTGACACAATGAAATGTCTAAATGTTTGCCAGCCTTACAACTATTTACCCTGATTCTAAAATCTGTGACATTTTGGGTGTTCTCTAGTAATAATGTGAGTGGGTCAATAATACGTTATTGCAATACAGCCACCTCAAATGTAAAGTGGACACAGTGAGCAAAAATGCTGGCATTGGCGAGCTCTGTACCTCAAAGACTACTATTCTTTCCCGATTCATACAATATTTGACATCCAGTTCAACCAAATGCTTACTTTAAATTAAAGTGTATCTCCAGTCACATTCTGCTATAATGTCAATTAATCAGAGATGATTAAATATTTTAGTCATTGCACTCATGCTGAATGTAGAGTGCACTCTATTTTGAGTGCAGGTTTAATTAAAAGGGTAATTTTAGTATAGGTCATTAATGTTCGGAAATCATTTTCATCAGTGAAAAACATATTTCATTCATTTAGAGCCAATTGATTAGTAGTAACGTAGGTATGAGCTTAATTTCTTGCTAAATCATGTGACTTGCATACAATCTTGGACCATGCTAGTGTTGAGTACAGATTTATTAATATTTATTTTGAGTTGTGTGTAGTTTACATTCCTGCTTACCATCTTATAAATCATAATGTATGTTTATAAAAATGTAATGTGGTTTCAATTTTATGGACAATGAAAGTCAACTTACTGATACTTGAAACTTGATTGTGATATGTAGCCCATCCCAGTGAGCATCCCGTTTGTTTTATAGTTCTATCAGTTACGTATTGTTGCATTGTATGTGTGTGCAGCTTGGTCAAGTGATGTTTATAAGAATTTTACTATAATAAAGCAAACATGGTGTTCATTGATGATTATAAGTATGTCTGGCACGTCCCAACACTCTACTAGCTGGCATTTATACGTGGAAACCAGTGGCTGCCCTACAGGTTGGAAAATAATCAAACAAATTCAAGAATGATATTGAAAACTTGTTTGCAGTAATGTAACATAATGTGATTTCAGGTTTTTGCTTGAAATATGCAAAAACACCAGTATGATGTTCACAGGTCGGCATAACTACGGGAATTAGAGTTGTATGTAATGCATAATGTATGAGTGTATTTTAAAGTAACTAAATGTCACAATAACATTTTTTTTCTGCTTCACTGAGTTCAAATGAGGCAATGTAGCCTATACAACTGACAATATGGGTGAATATGAACAGTTTAAATTGGGTTTACTGGTTGCACAATACAAGTTATTATTTCTTTAATTTAATTAAATATTGTTTAACATTGCTTTGAAAGCAACATACCTTTCAAAGTAAAAAATTAAGATAAGAGAGTAGCCACTATCTGTCAACCCCCCTCCTCTTTCTTTTTATGTACTGCTGGTCAGCGAGAAAGGGAAGACAAGAGTTGAGAGTAGAAAAGCATTGTGCTGACGGCAGAGCTAATGACATGGATGTAGAGGGGACCCCCTGCCAGTGTGGACTACAGTGATGACAGGAGACATGAGAGAGGACCCGCAGGCCTTTCAAGTTTTGAAGGGAGAGTTGATGCAGCTACTTCCTGTGGGCAATTCTACCATCTTCGAATCTCAGCTGCGCTGCACTCCCTCTTTCACATTCAGAGGACAGTGGTGCACTCGTATCAATGAGAACTGTTTAGTTTGTCTTTGGAAATCTGCTTTACCGTCTTATTTCTCTTCTAAACCCGTAGCTTAAGCTTTCCTCCACTTGGGGTGGAGATCCCACAGGGCGTCCTTTCATATGAGAGAGTGGTCCCTTGATAAACTACTAACATGTTTGTACAATGCAAAAGTATTCATTCACTCTCTGAGTCCAGAGAAGCCACAAGCAACATAATATTTATAGTCTATGCACAACCTGAAATATGTAAATGTCAGGATTGTGGCTGTTTCACCCTGTTTTTCCCCTCCTCTTGTGTTTCTATGTTCCCTGTTTTCACTGTGTGTCTGTTACCTGTGTTGTGTTTGTGTGGGTGGAAGTGTGTTGGGCCTGGGCGTGGCGGAGGTTCCCTGTCTCAGCAGAGCAGCTGCAGCACATCCACTAACTGCGTTCGTACTTACCTTTGCTCTCCTTGTGCTCTAGACTCTCCTGCGCTTCCTGGGTTCGCTTCGTCCGTCTGCCAGCTACTCAGCCGTTGCCAGCCAGCCTGCCTGCCTGTCCTCCTCCCTTGCCTCACTGCTCACCGTTTCCTTCACACCGACGGCGCTAATAAATATATTGAACTTGATTTCTGTCTCGGCATTCTGCTTTTTGGGATCCAGGCTTGACTACGCATAACAGTTAATTGCCTACAGAATATTGTTAGTTGATTTAATTAGAATACTTTTTTTATTGTGCATTTTGGTGCTTTTGGATTAAAAGTATCTCAAAATAATTACTGTATAGTTACTGAAATACAAACTTCAGTAACTGAAAATAGGAAAGATGTTTCATCAGCCAGTAGAACTATCTCACCACACAGAGGATCCTGTAATTATTACACAAACTCAAACCCACTGACCTGCAACAGACTGTGACACCATTATCTGCCACTTAGAAAAGAATACAGTTCAAACAGTCAAGAGGCATCACTGTAACCTAATGACCATAAGTTGGAGAGACATGATTATCACTTTTGCTTGGGTTTTACCTTTTACTCCTTCATGGCAACCAGCACATATCAGTTAAACATGAATACCTCTTCAAAGGACCAAATTCCTGTTGTGAAGTAGGAGCATTTGAATTCATAAATGTGTTATTTCGATGGAAAATATAACAAAATGGACCATTTCACACATTTTCTGCTGCACTCTCTGTGTCCTCTGAAATACCTTTTTTCTGCGCATGACTTCGGCCAGTTTTACGAATGACCCGTTTTGAGGTACATTATGTTTGTAATTCAAACCATGAAGGACCCTGCACTGTGTCGGAAGGCATGCATGTGGGTTTTATGAATTGTGTATTATGTAAAAATGTGAATAGTGTATAATAGCTCTCAAGTAGCAAGCTTCAGTCTTAATAATTCTATTCTGTAAAGAAAATACAATACATTTTACAATCTAACATAGACACAAAAGCTCCATCAGTTATTTTCTGTTCACACCTTAATTGTGCATTGTTATAAATAATTGCATAATAATGTCAAAGCATCCATTTCTTTGAAAACATGTAAGAAATGTTTAAGTCATTGTACAATGTGAGCTTTAAAGGTTTTACAATCAAACAAATGCCAAAATGAGATGTAGGGCTCTGCAATTTTTGTCCCATTATCATTATGAACTTTATTTCAACATGCTATTTTGACAGATCTCATTTAGATCTAATGTGAACATGTGAACTGCTCATTTACTTTTATATATTTGTATTTTAATTGGTAAAAAAACAAGCTCTTTTTCATTCTGCATGTGTATGTATGCTGCGTAGGTGCAAGCTTTATATAGCAGCTCTCCTTTTACAGAAATAAATGCCAAAACAATAATCCTGTGTGCAATATCTACAGCATGCTGTAATACGACATTTTTGTTTCTTTGATAAATTCATTTTAAATTCATACATTTTTAACATCATATAGCCTAATACGTTATGCTTGAAAAAAAATCATTTGTTGATGTTCTTTTCCAATCTCTCTATTTTAGTTTCTGGAAAACGTTGCATTACTATGAGTAAGGAGAAAAAGGACCCAGTGCTGGCAGTGTTCACCACTGGAAAACCACATTTGCTGTACTGAGACCAGAGATGTGTTAGTAAAACTGGATTCAACACATGGCATTTATTGGGGTGTGCAAAGCAATGCAGCAAACTATGACTTATGGCCTGCATAACCACTGACCTAAGTGGAAGCTACATGGTGTTTGTGTAGTCCAGTGATGGGCAGTGTCAGAAATGTGCTTGTTAACTTGTTTACAACTTGCATACATATTGGATTGTGTGTGTATATGGTTAGTTTAGGTGATGCATTTGTGTTTCCATATCTAACACAAATAAAGTTTTATTAAAAAGTAAAATCACGAAATGTAATACTTGAATGAAAAGTCCTTGTCTTTTCTTGCTAGAAGTTAGAAAAAAGATTGTATACCACAGTAATGTCTGTATGCTATCAAGGTAGAGCCTGAAGTCTTGTTATCACTGCGAGGTTGCCAGGCAACCAGTGATGCTTCCAGTAAGTCAATGTGCCTGGCTACATATTTACAGCAGCACTTGAAATCACAAACCGACATTTTCTATTTACAGATTAAACTAAAGACATATGTTATAGAGCATTAGAGTTTTGAATTTTGGAGAGAGCAAGGCTAGCTCTTTTACCCCTTCTATATGCTTGCCTAAGCTAAAAACATTGTGGCTTGAGTTCGATACAGAACTTAGCATACAGGAATGAGATAGTTTTGGTCTAACTCATGGACAGCAAGTAAGTAAATAAGCATATTTAACAAAGTTTCAGACCATTCCTTTAAACAAACTGAAATATGACATATTCAAATGACCTCTCTGAACGGCCCTGACTATTTTCCTGTTCAACAGAGTTCCTTTAATTCTTCTTCACCTGCCATAAAAAAAGCTAACATTACTGTAACACAATATAATTTGCTTATCAGCCAGCATTACTTTATTGTGGACTAGAAGTTGTTAAACATTTTTTCACTAGCCAGCTGACTAACGTTTGCATAATTGCTATGTTGTGGATGTTGTATGCGACTGTAGTTTTTATCCAGCTACCTTTTTCCTGTTCATTACCCTCTGACCTTAAGGGTCATGACTTTTCAAACATACAATCAAGGACACACATCTTTTCAGTTAGTAGTTTACAGAGTCCATATGGTCCAAAAGAGACGATATGAAAACATAGACCATCAAAAGCAATGTACTATATATATATGCGAATTGTATTTTCTTGTATGCTGATTCTTTTTATTGTTCCCCTTTACTTCTGTAACACTACAATTTCCCCATTCACTTTATATTTATGCACAAACTTATGTCTTGTGATCTTGTGTCGTTTTGTGTCTTTTTGCTAAATGATGTCTGTTGTTAAGCACTATGGCAAAAACAAAACTTTACCTTGACCTTAAATAAGGGTTTTTTTGTGTCTGCTGAGGCATGCTTTCAGAATGAATATATATACTTCACATTTATTGACTCACCTTTATAAAAATGCCATTGATATGTCAGTCAAATGTGCAATAATTTTTAATAAACATTTAAAATATAAAGTGATAGATGATGTCTCCAAAAAAGACTGAGTCATTGAGAACTTCTTTCTTGAAATTGAAAGTCAATAATTTTCTTTCAGTGAAATCTCAAAAGCAAATTTTATTTCCCTTAATGTATGTCAAGGTTGCAATTTTGAAAATGACTATTCCATTACGGGAATATTATGGCTTAGAGAAGTGTGTGTTTGGGAGCTGTTTCCATGATTGACAGCTCTCTCAGGCCTTAGCACTCAGCGGAGATGTTCGTTGCTTGCTCACCTCTCCTCCGCTCTACACAGGCTCCACCATGTTACTCAAATTTGTATTTTCTAGCTCCAACAACTAACAGGATGACAATGAATGGAATACCCCAGGTATGTCTCTTTAGAAACAGTGGACATTACAGAAATTGGGTTTTTGTTTTTCAACAATGTATTGCTTCTCTTGTAGTAGGACTCGGGTAGGATTTGGTAATAGTGCAAAAGTAAAGTGTGAGTAAAACCCAATGCTCTCTACATTTGTGGTATAAAATAATAATGCATGCTCACATTTCAATAGTAAAACTATATGTAAAAGTAAAGTGTTACCTTTTACTTTTATAGCTTGCTTTAAAAGTGTGTTTGGCTTACTTTTGATTTCTTTTTACCATCACTTCAGTTCCATTGATGGGCTGTGTAGAAGCCATGCGTAGACCTACAGCTCTTGCAGTATATCTGAACTTACAGTTATGACTGATGTGGAGGGATCCGACCTTATCTGTTTGATCTATTAATCAGGACTTCTCTAGACCAGACTTCAGTCAAAGTGAGCACCAGATAAAAGGCATGAAGACTGGTGGAATAATGAAAATGGGAGTTTAAAAAAAGAATGTAGACAAGTGTGTGTTTATGTTACACTTATTTACTGGTGCCAGGTCACTGCGTCATGTTTCCAAATAAAATGTCGCTGTTTGACAGTTAACATAATATCATTAGCATTAAGTCGCTCACTGTGGATTTGTGTTTAAACTAAATACATATTGCACTGTTTGATTGAAATGAAGGGGGTTTATTTCTCATATGTCATTCATCTGGTAAGTTTATTTCAGCACCAGGCACACAATATGATTTACTAAGTAGCAGAACAAGGAACATGATTGGTATGCTTTCCACAAGGGGGTATTGATTAGTAGGTGGTAGGATCATGAATAATTTAGAATAGATTTCTGAAAAATGCCTAAATATTTTCATGTTGCCCAAATAAAGAAAAGATAAAGACTGGAACAAAATAATTTTGGTTGACATGCAAATTTGACACATAGACAACCACATGTTTTAAGTACAGTACATAATGCTGTAAATATTTCTGTAAAATGTACTAAAACATCCCTAATATGCAATTTCTATATTGATTTATAGCACAACATATAGAAAAATGTCAGTCTTGGTAAATAAATGGACCTGAGAAATGCAAAGCACTCAGACTTAAGTTATTTGACAGAACAGTCTCTGATCTTTGATCTGAATGATTTTGACATGTTGTGATTAATTTGAGTTGTAATGCCTCCTATTAAAACATGAATATTAAAATGTTCATATTCTAAGACAGAGCTGAAATAGGGCTGAAAATAGCAGAGGCAAGAACATTTATATGTAGAAAGCTACACATTATAAAGACAAATTCAGGAGCAGACTAATTGAGGCAATGCAATTCGTCAATTAAGGATAATTTATTTTCCAAGGCAGCACTGTCTTCCTCTGATTCAAATATAGTTCTTTATGATAAATTCAATCAAATGGTACTTTGCAGTTAAACACGAGATATAATGCTCTCATAAAAAATTTAAAAGACAAGAAAATTGTCATTTAAACATTCATCTCAGTGACCAAATATGGTTACACAATTAAGTTAAGCTGTAAGTGATTAATGAGACTCAGTAGAGCAGCCATTCCTTTATGCAGGAGATACTGTATGTTATACAGTGGTGCCTAAAACAATAAGCCAACATGGCATAGTCTTGAATATGTAATGTTCTGGTTCAAATTACTGTTTAACCCACCATCTACTACTTTCAATGTAACAGACACCAATTTGGCATTTGTTATGAACAAGGCCTTCTAGTGTGCCTGAAACACTGGCAGTGCTTAACTGATTTATTGGCATTAGAACAAAGGATATCAGGTTTGGCAATGCAATGCTTTCACATCTAGCTTAATGCCAATGAGGCTTATAATATTTTTAAAGCTGTGTCTTGCAGTGACATGTGCAGAGTAAAATCTTCTAGTTTTTGCATCCGAATGTCAGAAGCAGATATCAGATGTCGGAGGCAGATGGCGCACCAGCGGTGATTTATATTAGCTGTTTGTCATAGCTTAAAAAATATTTATGCTCAAGAAGCTGCCGTTATAAAATTATGACACAACTTCATTAAAACGATCAAGATAGGCATATCTCAATGATAAGTGAACAACAGGGACATAATTAATGTACTGAATAAAGTTTTCAGAGCCCACAAAATAAGCCTCTTATGAACTTATGTAAATGAACATGTCTCTCCTGCAGAGGATAGAGATTGACATTCTTCATTTGTGTTAGTCGTTTTTTGGTTTATGTACGTATAATAGGCTAAAGGATTCTGCCTTAATAACTCACATTTTTTAAAAATGAAGTTCTCAAATATTCTCTAAAGTTGTAGAGCTTATCTGTATTGTTGAATAGCAGCTTCAAAAAAAGTACTGACATTTTGTTAATAAATTCTATGGGTTTCCGTTAAGAAGATTCTAGTGGCAAGCAAAAATTGAGTTTGGCGTGGATTTCATAAATGTTATTTACTTATTTGTATATAGCATACATTGAAGAACAACATATCGTCGTGACATTGGTGGTGTAATAAAGTGAAATGAGAAAAACTTTGTTAGAGAAGAGAGGAAAACAAAAGTCTTATGTGTTAAAAGTGAAAAGGAAACTCAGGGATGTGGCATGGAGCCAGAGATCCTAAATAGTCCCAGTTGCATATCAACTTCCAAACCAGATCCCATTGGACAACAGTGATCCGACCACAGAATGGTAACAAATCTGCTCATCGGGAATTCTGTCATGGTGACCTGTGTGCTAGGTGACCTGCAGAGTCAATGGATCAAGGTCAAGAGAGAAGACGAGGAGTGTGAGGAAAGTACATAGGAGGAACGTAGGTATCTTGGTTTGCTTGTCTCTGTGAGTATGTTTGTCTAGGAATAAAACGGGGATACATATTTTTTTTTAAATGTGAGGGATTTGACAAATTTGTCAACAACTAATATATATTGTACGAGTATGAGCTTCAGGGTTTTGCATGTATGTAGCGTTTGCAATAATTGACTAGCTCATGACTCACAGTACAATGGGTTTACAAATATCACAGTGGTGAGGGAATAGTTTTGACATCAATGCAGTTCTTTCATTAACACTCATGTCATTTATTGCAGACCACTGGCTGTGACTAAGTTAATAGTGAAGACACAAACAGGAAGTGAGGCAGATCTCAACAACGCTTTGTCCAATCATGATCAAAATTGCCTTGTAGGTTGTTATATCAGAATCAGAAATACTTTATTAATCCCAGAAGGGAAATTGCTTTTTGATACAGTTACAATGCTCAATAAAGTTATTGAAAAAAGAATAAACAAAACAAAAATAATAAACAGTAGAAA
>JAVQJL010102950.1:0-44898 GCA_036024295.1 Nannoperca obscura
GTGTGTGTGTGTGTGAGAGAGAGAGAGACACTAAAAAGGATTTCTGGTAGTTCAATCAAAATGTTTACACTGACTTATTTCCTGCTCTCCATTTTTATTGTAACCTTTCATTCTTCTAGAGACAATGTTTAGGCTCACAGCCAGAGTGAGTATGCATGTGTGTGTGTTTGGATTAGTATTTGTATGTCCAGACATCAAGTGTGCGTGTGTGTGTGCATGTAGTGGACTTTAAAAAGAAGGGGAGAAACAAATTGAAAGTGAGGCCGTGAATGTTCGACATCACTATCTGTCTTGGCACATGATTCATCATGGTTGACGACCATTGTTGGCGGCACTCTGAACTGGCGTGGTAGGTTGCTATGGTGACACAGTAAGAGGGGAAGGAGCACCTGCTGCTGGCAGACAGGCAGCGTTTATCACCTGCTGGGGGTGCCGGGTCACACCTGGCAAGCTGACCACCCATACACATTAAAGCTCAGATGGATATATCTTACAAAGTAAGAGTAAGAGTTTAAGAAAATCAGTGCAGCACCTCCTGCATTTCATTAAGTGACATTTAATGTTGATGATACACTTCACACGCACAAGTGCCTAGGACAAGGGAGTGCACATGTTTATCTCTTGTATCTACAGGACGTTGTTACTGGCTGGTTTGATGAATATTGGAATATTGGTAGAGACAAGATCCCCTATACAAAATGGAGGCTTTCATGGTGATTGGGTGTTATGCCAAAATGTGGCTCCTCCTTAGTAAAATGAGAACACAATACACTTAGTTTTATACATTTAACAGCTGGATTGATACTTCCACAGATGTGGAAAGTCAAAGCTGGAAAGAGAAAAAAACAAGTGTTGTCCAGTTTCAAATCCTATATCCCCAAACTGTCAACTTTAAAGGAGCTTAAGCTTGATGAAAATGTATTTTTGACCGTTTTAAAAGGGTTTGGGGAATCTTATGATTTATGTTTTTAGATAAGGGGAATCTGTTATTCCTCTGTGTGATAGAGCTCAATTGTTGTCCAAACTCTATTAAAAAACACATTGATGAGCCACACTGCTGCACTGGGTGACATGTTCCTTCATTACCATAAACACACATTGTAGTTTGTTTAGACTTAATCTGACATTCACCATCCTGCTGCCTTATACTCAGTAGCGCACCAAATCTGCTACTGAAAATAGTCCTCAACAAATGTACTATATCCTCCTGTTCGCGTGACATTTGTTAAAAGCTACAGTGCCTAGCGGTTTTAGGAATGTATTTAAATGAAACATTATATTAGTGACCCGTTTTCAAATATTTACAACTTCAGTGGACATGGGCTTAGGGCTGAGTGCCACAGACAGGCTGTAAAAGTTGAAATATATTGAGAGAAGGACTAACAACAAACATTCAAGGATACAAGGTGGACAGTTTGGATATGAGGGCTCTGCTTCTTGGTAGCAGTGGCTAACTCAAGAACGGTAATGACCTGGAAGGTGTGAGCAGGTTGTCAGCTGTAGCATGTGTATGTGTGTGTGTCTCGCCTTGTTACCTTGTCACTTTGTATCTCGTGTAGTCTCGGTTAGAACAAAGATGTGTACCCTCACATCACCCCGCTGTAAGTCTCAGGAATAGATGGAGCGAAAAGCTTTTTCTCTTTTCCTTTCATTTAGTTCAAACTGAGACTGTAAACAAAAATCACACACAGCCATCACTGTTGGAAACAGCCCCGGTGTTTTATGAGCAGCTTTGTAACTGTCACTTGTATAGAAATACTATGGGGTTTTTTAAGCACCGCATACAGTCACAAACAACATTAGCACAGCTGTATTTACCTCTGAAAAACAAACACCACCTCAATGATTTGGCATTCATCCCAATAGTGCACCACATTCATGCACTAATTACAAAATTGGTAAATGATGTGAGCCATGTATGGTACAATATTAGTGTACGTGCTTCTAGTCAGAGTGACTGCAAACAATACAGTGTTCATTTTTCATCCACATCATGCATGATGTGAAAGCACTCACCCCAGCAAGCCACAGGGCAAAGGTTAGAAATGAAAGTAATTTATACGTTTAATTATTCATTATCTGTTGCAATTTACTGCATGATAATATGCCAGTTGTTCCATTTTTAAAGTGTGCACTTGCTTACTGCTCTGAGCTTATATGAGATCATTAGCTTCTATTAATACACAATGCACTGTTTGCTCACATTAAACCTGCCTCCGCCCTAATGTTTTTCTCTTCAGTAATCTGTGAAATTTATAGACATTAAGCTGTTGAATGAATGAATAGTTGTGTATGGTCAGTTAACTTTGCCTGTGTTTTGAACAACAGAAAATCGCAACACAACTGGAATTGTACACATCAGTGTCGTGAGAGCAACTTTGAACTATTATAAGTGACATGTCTTGTTATTTAGGTACTGGTATTCAGTACTCTTGTAGCTCACTGAATTTTTATATGCCTCTGTAAATTTTAACAAGCAATTTATTTGGATCTGGGAGCTAGAATTTAAATGTTGTTATAATAATAATCCACAGAAGTAATTAATAATCATCATTTCAGTTTGCACAAAATAATGTTGGGTACAACAGTATCTCTTTAATGTCAAATTGTCAAATTACCTTTTTCCCTTTGAGCAACATTTTGCTAAATCGGAGTAATTAACTTTATAAAGCAGTTCACTTGCTACATAGTTTATTTCCATCCCTATCTGCAAACCACATTTCTCACATCTGACAAGAAATATTTAACCTTTTGTCTTTATTGATCTGAGCTGCTGCGTTTGAGTATTATTTTGAATATGCAGTGGGAAATTACACACACGAACAAAAACAAAATGCTATACAGTCATTGTTATAAATTCATTCTCTAACCATCATTAACACTGCATAAAGTGTTCATCCTAACAAGTCATTCATGCTTGTAAAGAGTTATGTTTCTCTTAGAAAAGGCAGCGTAGTGAAGGAATTCCACTTGTTTTTAAGTACTGTCACATGTTGTAAATCCCACTCAGCACAAGACTTAAAAGTCTTTACTTACATGTTATCATCTCTTTTTCCTGGTTTAGCTGCTGGGTTTGGCTGTTTAGTCATGCAGGAAAAAAAGGTCCAACATTTCACCTGGACGTTGCCTTTCATGTGTGATTGACAGTCACTGAGCTAATTAGCGTTGGAAGAAGGTGACTTCTGGACTTCTGTGAAGTGTTCCGCAGACAAAGCGTGTTCTATTGGCTCTTTTTTTCTTTCTTTTTTTTTTTTTACCAAAAAACTAAAGAACTTATTCCAATTGAGAAAGAAAATGACTTAATTCCTCAGGTGTAGCCTCAGTTTAGTTCTGTGTAAGGTTGAATGTTAAAAAGCTTCTTAGTAGTCTATCTATTGTTCTGGTTGTTGGGGGCTCTTCTGGCTCAAACATAAAGCTAGCTGCTCCAATAGAGGTGCTCAGGAGGGAAGGTGGCCTGGCAAGCTTGAATATGTTATGAATTAGCATGTTATGAATTACCAGGTTTGTCCGGCTAAGGACAGAATATATGAAACACCTTTAACATAATGTTGCAACGCCGATAGCTACATCCACAAAACTGAATCAACTCCTGTGTGACAAACGAGTTATTTCCCTGTCAAAATGTTGAGTGCTCTTTGTTTAAATTAGGTTAGGTTTGATCCCAATTTCAGACGTCTGGGCAAAATAGAGTGTAAATCTGTCATCACTTACCTTTCTGTGAATGTATTCTAGAGGAAGTGGCAAGACTCAAGTAATCAAGCAGCTCCAATATATCTTGGCATGTTATTGCTGGGAGCTGTGCTTTTTTAATGAATGGATTTATCTCTTGTCTCGTCTTATCGACATTTAGCCTGTGGTGTTTTTATCAGCTACAGTATGGTGATAAGGTGACAAGGTTCCATCAGCCTCCACACTCTTACTGCCTTGCTATGTAAAGAGCACAGTAGTTATTACATTGGCAAGGTTGGCATTGGATTGAATTTGGGAGGTGCAGAATTGTCCAGTATGAACATACTTCATTTAATACTGCTGGAAGGTCATAATGTACCAAGAAGTGAACATTATTAGCTTTACAAATGGTATGGTTTACTGCTGGCCTGTTGGATTGGATTGTGCAGCTGTTCTTAATAAACTACACACAGTAATGTAGAAAGACATACACCAGAAGTGGATTATAGTATCAGACATATCCCTCAGCCAGTGGTTTGCTCAAAAACAACATGTGCACAGTGTGTGCGTTGGTTAGCCAACAGTCAGCTCTACAGCAGGGCGGGAAAGACAGAAATGGAATGAAAGGACAACAAGGCAGACAGCCAGGGACAGAGAAAGAGATTGTGTTCGCTTTATCCATGTTTACTCAGTTTAGGGTAGGGCAAATATTAGCTTGTGTGCTCAGCAGCCGTTCTTCTCTACTGGGCTTCAACCTCACACCATGCCCACAGAGACTAAAAGGCAAAAAGAGAACAGGGAGAGGGAGAAAGGAAGAGGATAAATGGGAGAGAAACAGTAAGAGAGCTATCAAGGTAACAGACAGGAAGAAGCAAAAGGCAGGTAAGAGAAATTGAACAGAGAGTGAATGATGGCAGAGGATAAAGAGAGCAAGAAACGGTAGGAGTTAGAAAGAGGGCAATCTGTGCAATCATCCAACAGTATATGGTCCAGTTTAAAAGAAACACAATTTTTACTATGAACGCATACTTACTTATAGGTGCTGTATTGATGACTTATAAATAGCCTTTTATACTGCTGCATTTTGTGTTACATGTCTCCCTGCTTCTGGAAGCCCAGGTGGCACTTATTTTACAATGTTTACTTTCAGAGCGCTTTTCTTTATTATGCCAGGAAAAGTACGCTGTTCAAGTCTTTTCAAACCACACACTGTACAATATGTACCAGTGCTGTTTTCAATCGAAGGAAGTTTGCAACCACAGAGGAGGAAAGAGAGGGAAAAAAATAAAAAGCAAACAGATTCACCCTCTTGTTTTTTGCAATTCTGAGGAAAGAAAGAGATAGCAGGGGAGGGGAAATGAGGATGCGAGGACAGAAAGTGGAGAAGAGCAGAGAAAACAATAGAGACAGAAAACACTTTGCTACTGATTTTGTCCGAAGGTCACAGTCATTCCCTTCAATTTCGGCCAGCTGTCTGCCTCACTTCTCCTCAACAGAGAAGAACAGGCTGCTCTAGAACACACATACACACACCAAAACAAACATTAATACACATGTCTTGCCCATAGCTACACACAAAGTCACACAGTCAAAGTGTAAAAACATCAAAAAGAGAAAGACAAAAAGAAGTAATCTCCCGTTTCAGCTTTTTCTTGCAGTGTATACTCAGGCATGACAAATTGAATGTGCAAACTGTAGATGAAAAGAGACAGTAGCGGCGGCGTCGTCTCCTCTGCTGTCTGTCTGTCTCTGCCCTGTACTTTCACACAAAATTCACACAGTTGGCTCAACTAAACTGGCTCATGTCTTGTGTTCATTCCCTACAGGTTTTTTAAATAAAATTAAGATTAAAAATAAAATACATTTTAACGCAACAATTTATGAAGATAATGAAACATACAGTAAAAAGATAATAACTTAGTTGTAGCAGTAGTAGCAGTACACTCTTAATAATTATGGGATGTTTGCGAAGGCTATTGAATATGGAGCTGCGAGTGAATGTTGTGTCTGTGACTGTGTCCTCGAAATGACGTTTATATTCAACAAATTTGCAACAGCAAGGAAACTAACCATTCAGGCAAGGCAAGATTAGCTATTTTTATTAACATGATGAGGAAATGTTGTTAATTATCTGGCAAGTCAGAAAAATGTTGATACTGAACATGACAGTAAAATGTTCACTGACAATGCATTCTATTTGTTTTGAAAAACAATGCCTCTGAACAGGTTGCCACAATGTAGTAGGTCAAATTATTTAGTACTATATAATCGTAATTTCTAGGAGACAGGTTTGAGATGACAGTGTACGGACTACTACGGCTGCAGCTAACGATCATTTTCATTATCAATTAATCTGCAGATAATTTTCACTGTTAATTGTTTAGTCTATAAAATGTCAAAAAATCACATCGCAATTTCCCAGAGCCCAATCTTTAAATTGCATCTTTTGTCCAACAAACAGTTTGGATCATGTTAATTATCCTTTATTTAGAATATGGTTTGACTGTTTTGAGGTTACTTTTGATTTTTTTCAAATAAATGTATACATACTGGTTTTGGTTAGGTTTTACACAGCTATGTTTCCACACAGTTCAGAAATGTTGGACCCAAGAAGAACTGTTTGGTAAGGGGAAACAACACTGAACCTTCTGATTTGCTTGAATGTAGAGCATGTAAGCACAGCAGCTTAGGAACCCAAATACAGACCTTTGCTTTGGTAACAAATCCAATAACATTAACATGCAAAACATAATGTTGGAGTATAATGTTATTTTGAAGTCATTTAGGATAAATAGCACAGTGACAATTTATTCATGTCATTTTTTGGCCTCATTCCAGCATCAACTAAGACTTAAAGTTTACACCTTGCCACAGAATTAACCCATACAATGTCAAAAAGAATTATTATTGTAAAAAGCTCCTAAATAAAAGACAGAATAAACACAATATTCAAGGACTCAGCTATATAATTCAGAGTTTGCTGACTAGATTTTAGCTGCGAGGCACGGATGATCTACAAACCTATTTTGTTTTGAGTTGTTGAGTAGTTGCACCTTTCTCCTTCAGCCACAGGGCACTCTGGGTATCAACTCTTTCTCTCAGATCACTCACAAGAACGTGTGGATCAATTTGGATTCTACCAAACCCATGTTAGCAACTCCAGTCAATACGGTAATGAGCCTGTGGGGAGTGAAAGAGCTGGTGATGGGTGCAGACAGATTAGAAAACTGAAAAAAAGCAAAGGAAAGGTAAAAGCCAAAGTGAGATAAATAATAATGAAAGGCATCTGAAGGTGAGGCAATAGCCATTCTTTGCTGAAGAAAGTCAAAAATTGATTTTGAGGCTTGTATTGTTCCAATAGGCAGCCAAGACCTAATGACTGAATTGCCATTTCACTTTATTAGTATAAGTGATAGTTTACTGAGTTTCTAATACTCTTATAACACTGATAAAATGTCATTCAGTAGGTAGATGCAGGGATCATTGCCATATCTTGGTGTTTAGTGAACCGATGAAGGATTATGTGGAGCTGGTAAAGGCAAAGGATAATTGAATACAAAAAAAAGAAAGACGAAACGGATAAAACAACATGGTTGGGAAGCTGTATTGGTCTTGTAAGCCTCTTTGTCCCATATTAAGTCACCCAAACTGACAAATATCTAGCAGTGTCAGTGGTAAAGGGATGAAGAGTGGGCGGATAGACATCAATCTTGACCGCCTCTGTAACAGATATCCTTTTCTGGCTTTGCCTCAAAGATTCTGACCCCCAGCTTCAGCGTCGTGGCTCCCTACCCTTCATCCTTCACCCTCCTCTATTATTTTTTTCTCCTTCTATTTACCTCCACCTCTTGTTACTGTTTCTTTGGTCAAATCATTGTATCGCTACTACTTCCTGCCCTTCTCTGTTATTCCTAATACCTTTATGCTTTGTTCATCCCGCATTCTTTCTCTCTCCATTTTATCTCCACCACGCTTCATCCATCCTCTGGTTAGCAATTTGAAGAGGCCCTTGACATGAATCATTTTTGCTCTTTGAAATGTTCAGTTTTCACTTGTGTGTCTTGACAAATATACTCTGTCTTAACACTTCTCTTGGCAGAAGGAGAGTCAGAGATGTAAGTGATGATTCTATTTTAGTGCTAAGGTGGCATATTCCCTGAATATCACATCTCTGATTTATTCATTTTTTTATGATAAAGCAGTGCAAAGCAGTTTGACAACACTTGATGGGTGCTTCAAGTTCATGCCTTTTGAAGGGGAGAACTTCTCAAGTGTGCACTTTATGGAAAAGTGATTAGAGATGCTTTTGTAAAACCAAAAGGTCATAGTTTTGATACCCACAGGCCAAGTGGCAATGAACTGTGCCTTTTCAAAGTGTCCTTGTGGAAGAAATTGAACTACTTGCATTTCAAGTCTTACCAATATACAGCTAACATCTAATGTTGGTCACTGGTTGTCTTGGTGCTCGATCAAACCAGCATGTATTAAAGCTGCTCTAATAAATATTTTTAAATGAACAATGGGTCTAATTATGTGACTGTTAGTACTATTATGTGAAAGATGTTACAGTGACGTTATGGGAACCCACAGCATTTTCACCTAACTCTGCAGTTCCCTTCAGCTCTAGGAAGCCTTTTAGCAAATTTTAGCTCCTTGTTCTGGCAGGCAACAGTTTTCAGCAAAAACCTGTACACTACCTGGCCAGCACCAAACAGCTGATAGACAACGTTAACAACTAGCTAATGAACATAGTGGAGCATTTAGCAGCTAAAAAGCCAGTTATTTCCCTCAGGAATTGGTGGGAGCCAAAAGAGAGTTAAAACATTGACCTCTAGTTGCCGTACTAATTATGACGTGAGCAAAGGCAGAAGTTTTGTGAAGTAGTATATTGAGCGACAAAGTCGTGGAGGTTAGGGTGAATGTGTTGTGTTGACACCTTCTAGCTCTGCCCCAAGTGACCACAAACTTAGTTAATGCAGGTTTTATTTTAGTGGAATTGCTGCACACAGTTGATTCACTCTAAGCAAATCTATGTGATGATTTTGCGTAGATTTAAGCTTTTATGAAATTTCAAACACAAATTTGTATCACTAACCCATTGCAAACTATCTTGACAGTACTTAGTTTCGAGTGAATGGAGGTTTTTAGCTGTGTCACATGACCTAATGGAAAGTGGTCACTACATCCCTGAGAGTCCAGCACCACCTGTGTTACGAGTTACATTTTTTTTGTGCCACAAAAGCAAAATAAAGTAGACATATGCTTTATACACACAAATGCTAATGTTAGACTATGCGTGGTTGTTCATCATGCACAAAACACCCCACATCACGCTTTGTACGATCAGCGTATGTATCCATCAGCTCTCTGCAGCTTTGTAAACAAGGCCATGGTGTGTGCCGGGGCTCAACGTAACCTTGCTCAAGGACATTCTCATGTTTGCATATAAGTATGTGTGTGTGTGTTTATAGTGAGAAGGGGTAGTTCAGATCATCCTACCATCATACATTATCCATCAACTTTCTCAGTGGTGCAGAATCAACTCAGTATGCATGTGTGAATATTTGTGTTTATATGGGTTGTTTGTCGGGTGCTTGAGATTGGAGGCTGACACTAAGTGAATGAAGAGTTTTGGTGCTAGCTGACAACATAATTAGGATTATAGAGGATGATGTTTTGGCTGACCCCTCCCCCCCTTCTCTAGCATAAATGTTGCTTCCCTCTGCATTTTTTGGCTCACTGCCAATGTGTGTGTACTCCAGGACAAATGGGCAAACCCAGAGTGAGTCATGCTCAGATGGGAGATTCAGATGCTGATGCACACACACACATTTACTCACAAACACGGCACATTTTTGTAACTCGTCAATTTTTCAGTGATCTGATTCTCCATCAAAATGAATGTATTTCATTTTGAGAGCAGGAAAAATGTATAGCCCTGACCATAGAAAAGAAAGAGTTGGGGGGAGGGACAGAAGGAGGGAGGAAAAGGGAGATAAAGTGCTATTAAGATGAGGAGATGGGGAACGACTTTCTCAAGGTGACTGCTGGAGATCACGGCAAACACATACAAATGAGTTGGCTGAGCAGAAGCAGAGAAAAGGTGTGGTAAATTAAACCAAGCACATAGTCTCTGCAAAATGACTTCCTGCCTTCCTGTTTTATCCCTGCTGCCCGAACCAAAAGGACGCACATGTAGCTCTGTGTATATAAGCCATGTGTCATTTGAGGTGAATGTTGAAAAGGGAAGACATGAAATCTGAGCAGGATAGCAGTATTCCTGCTCCAGAAGAAATGTTGCCCCTTAGTCTTTTCCTCTTACTGTCATGGACACTCGAAAGACGCTAAGTGAACGGGGTGGGTGATTTATCCAGTGAGGAGTCTACATGTTATGCAACAGCCTATTGCTTCTTACATAACGCTGCAGTTTCCGAGTGGAAGATTAGCCCTCTATACTGTTCTCCTTGTAGCAGATGCCACGGCGGATCTCCTCTTGCAGGCATAATGCATACATGTTGACAAGCTGATTTTAGCCGTAAAGAGCCGCAATTGCCCTAAAAAAGATTAGAGATACCGTATGATGATAGAGGAGTCAGCTCGAGTCCCCAAGAGGGTGATTTGCCTTTTTTACATATAGCATCTGTATTTGCATCTAAATTAAGTTTCTTGTCTAGGAACGTTCCCAAATACTTACATTGCCACACTGCTGCCACTGGATCACTCTTGATAACACACAGTGCAGGGTTTGGGGGGAAGAGGCCTCCTCCAAAAATCAATAAACATTTCTTTGGTCACACCAGGAAAGACCGGTCACACCAGATAACAAATGATGGTCTTGCTCCCCACCCTGTAAAGACTCATGATAACAGATTCATCTGCATTCTTAAGAACAAATCTTGATACATGATTGCTCAGACACTCATTTGTATTTAAAACGAATACATTAATGAGCCAACATACTATACTAAAATCCATATTAAAATAAGATTAGAGGCTTGTGCAAGAACATGTGGCTGACTACAATTAAAAGCAGAAAAAAGTCAATATAAAGCAACTGTGCATGGTTCTTGTTTCCCTCCAGGTGCCTCAGTACAAGATTTAACAGAGTAGCTGTAGCGTCACCCACTCCCCTTATTGCCCTGTAGGCAAACTGTAAGGGAACCCACATGCCATGCACTGTGAGTAAAATTTCAGTTTTGAAAATATATTTAAATGTCTTCATATAAGGGATGTAAGGGCCACAGAGTGATAATCATTCAGTGCCTTAGCAGATTTAACTTTTGCAACAGGCACAACAGATTCCTTCCACATGCTAGGATCTTTGTTGTTTCAAGGAGAGCTGGATAATATATGAAAAAATACCACCCAGTGGTATGATGGTATATCTGGCTCAGTTACAGAAGCCTGTGGGACATATTAGACAAATACTCACCATCATTAATCGTAACTGCAAATAGCACATAAAATTTAGCATTAGTGCAGAGAGCTGGCATAGAAAGTGAAATGCTTGCTCAAGCTGTAACACTGTGTGAAATATTAAGCTGCCTTACACCACATGGAAGTGTCAGATGTGTGTGTGTGTGTGTGTGTGTGTGTGTGTGTGTGTGTGTGTGTGTGTGTGTGTGTGTTAGTGTGTCTATAGAAAAAGAGGGCAAAAAAACGTATTGCTTTTTGTTGGGCATCCAGTAAAAATCTATTTATTGGTCATTTCTGTGTCCATGCTGCTCCACTGGCTGATTTATAAGCTAATAAATACTGCAGCTCCCCATACTTACACTGGTATGTCAAGTTAGGCTCAAGCATATATAGGGTATGATAGATCATTATTGGGGAAATGAGAGAGAGGCTGATTAATACTTTGCATTTCCATCCCCCATAGGACTATAAATATAAAATCTGTCAAACCACATCATCAGCATCAGCAAATTTCTGAACTTGTCAGCCACATTTCTGGACTGCTTTTTAGGTGTGTTGATACAGCAAAATGCAAATTATGTTGAGTGATTTAAACAACTGCAACTGTATCTGTATCTGTCAGAGTCTTGCTGAACCCAGCCTCCAGTCCATCCAGCAGTGGCATCTTTGTTGTTTCTCTGTTGTTTTCTTTCTAATTTTCCTGTTTGGCGCTCATGTATCAGAAAGAGAGAAATTCAGAAAGATGTTGAGGAAACACATATAGATCAAGAAGAAGATGTGTGTAGAGATGAAGCTGTAGGGGGAGTTAGAGGAGAAGCGCATCATGATTGAGCTGTCTGTAAAGAAATGAAACCAAGAAACAAATCTTTCAAAAACGCATTCACATTCCCCTTTGTCTATTTTCCCCTTCTTAGTTGACTATCAGTGTGCGCAGCAAAGAGAGAACGAGATTTTGACATCTTCAAAAGGAGCTTTGATCTCAAAGCACCTTGAGGCCCTGGAGGATCATCAAGGTTCCCTCTGTCCTTTTATCGCACAGTGTTTCTCTCTGCCCCTTGCTCCTCCTCCTTCTCCTCCTCTGCTCCTTCCTCTTTTTCTTCTTGCCGTGATTAGTGAGAGCTCTCTGAGGCTGCATGATAATCCTGATACACACACACCAACTGCAGCCTTGTTCTGGCGCTGCCTTATTCTCATTCTGCTCTTGCCAGGAGCGTTTACCTCAATGCACTCTTGCACATTGCAAGGTCATGTTAAAATATTTCTGACAGAAACACTCTCCATACTCCAGCACAGTTCTTTTCTTGTCTGTGGCTGCTGCACAGAATTCCAAAGCCAAGTTTCTTTGTCTTTGAGGAAAAAGGAAGGAGAGACTCTAATGAGAGGATTACACAAACTTTTTTTGGCAGCTAATGTTGTCAACTGACTGTTGTGTGAGAAGCTGATCAGCAGTTTCTTCTTTGTGAAAAACATTTTTTTTTGTTGCACCAAGATCTTAGATATTTGTCAAGGACAGCAAGTTTGTGCTTGAGTAATTATAATTATATTCAAGAGGACATTCTCTACTAGTTTGCCTTTCTCATCAGATAAAACCATTCTCAGTGAAACTTGATGCAACAAAACCAAAACCGTTTTTGAAGTTAAAACTCATTCCATTCTGAAGGATTTTTCAACTAACCCCCTACCGTTGAAGAGTTTTAATTGTGTAATTGAACTCAGGGACTCAAAGAGATGCTGTCTTCCTTACGTACTTGAGGTTTTTATCGGATGTAATTGAAAATGTATCATAAAGCAGAGCTCTTTCCTTCTAGTCCACAGTGGACCGCCATCCTGTACCACTGATTGACCCACAGAAAGAAAAGAAAGATGAGCCATCCTCTGGATAAAAGAGCAAAAACGTTTCGTTCTTACTCCTGACATTAGCCGACAGCTGCAGCAGATTAAGGGCTGCTAAGCAGTAGTTTAGAAGTGGTGTTTAAAGAGCAGCCAGGGCTTATTGTCAGTTACCTACCAGTCCCTTCATTTGAATGTTGCAGGCTTGACTGCCCCCAGTCATTCAAACTGTTTTTTCCGCTTCTGTTTCCACAGATATGTTCGCTTAAGGGAAATGGCCATTAAAATGTCATTACCGCTACACTAAAATCATTTTTAAAAAAGCACTGGTTCCCAGTGGCTTCCCACCATAATGGGCTCAATACATTCCCTCAGCACCGGGAAGAACCCTAATGTGGCGGAACACAAATGCTAATCTCGCTGTAAATATCACTCAAATTCACTCTCCCTTCTGCTTTTCAGTCATAATAGCATGGATTCATTCTAATTTGCCCTGGCAAATTGAATTAATTCTGCAGGCAAAGGTGCTATGATTATTCTAAGCTTCCTAGTGCATGATCCTGGCATTTCCAATCCAAAAGCATTTTACTCACTCTTTCCATTTTGTTTCCTTGTTGCAGTATCTCAAATGTATCAATAGTCAAAGCTTTGATTACATTTTCATTCTTGTGTGCCTCACTAATCTCTTTCTGACAGTATTCATATTAATGTCCTAGAATATTGGATTTTGGCATGCATGGGGAGAGCAGGTCAGTCCATAACATGCATCAATTGATTAAGTGCCTAAGAAGCTTGAAGCACTTTGCTATTTGAGACATTCAGTACTCTTTGCAGAATGAGATCATCTGTTGAGCAGTCCATCAAACCCCACTCTAAGAAACTCATCCTGGTCTAACTTAGTTCTGATCTTCATCTAGGAGAGTGCTACTCCAGAGTCTGTTTCCTGTTGTGCTTCCACATTGATTCTTCTTGTTTATTCTGACTGTTCAACTGTGTTTTATTTTCTGTTGATCCCTCTATGCCATTAATCATGGCCACCAGCACTTCCACTTGCCCTGCCATTTGAGAATGCTCAATTAATACCCTAATCTCAGCTGTCATCAGTGCATGGCAATACCGTGGCCTTGGCTGAATATGGTAACCACTTTAAACAGCACCAAAGAGTGGTTAGGATGCACATAAATTTGGCTGTGATTATACTGCTCATTAACTTATTGTACAACCTCTGCACTTATTTACTCAATTAAGTTGCTATTTTAAGTTCAGTTAACACTAGGGTGCTACATTTTCCTTTTTTAAATACTTAATCATCCATGAATAATTTAAAACTGCTGCAAGCTTAAGCCACACGTTCACCTCTGAATATTTCAGCATATGGAAGGTGGCAAAATAAATGCACATAGCTAATGAGATAATGGAATCAATGAAGTTGTTTCTGCAATGGGCAGATAGCAGTGTGCAGAAGTGACCCCATGTGTAAATGAGCTCTGCCTATAGTGACAACCAGGAAGTGTTCATGCCAATGGTATGGGCGGTAGGGCAGTTTCTGCACTGGATCTTATGGCTATGCAGAACAAAGAAGATTTACTGCCAGACAGAGAATGTGTCTGTAATGGTGCTGTCTGGTATGTACTGGTCTGTTTCTCTCTCTCTCACCCTAGTTCTATGCCTCTCTGGCAGACTGTGACTCTGTAAATGACTTTGACCTTTCCTGGGACTGAGGACAGGAACCACAGAGGGAGAGGAGAGAGATGGCGGGAGATGAGAGTGGAGTAGGCGGTTCACTGTAATAAACTCGAAGCAGTGGGCAGCTGTCAACACTAATTGATGGGAGAGGGGAGGGGGTCACTGGGTTGATGAATACTAAAGGTGCCTGAGTCCTCAACAAGTACTCTGTTCTTTTCCAGGCTGATGTGTGAGAGATTGGATGCTCACAGCGTCATCAAATTACAGGCAGTGAGGGCCTTTTTTGTAAATCAAGGAAAATATATCTCGATTTTTGCCATAAGACAGCAATGGAGCAACCTTTTCATGTGTATTAGGTTATAATACTTAATGATTTCAATGTAATTGTATTTCATTGCAGTGTAACACCACTGCTTAGGTAACAATTAGAATGCTTTGGTGTAATGCATTCACACATGCACATACATAATGATTTGCTTGCTTTTTTATTAGGATCCTCATTATATAATGCCAGCTCGAACCTAGCTACTCTAAGTGAGTTATCAATAAACATATCATATCATAACATATAACATTTCATATGCCTCCTGAAATGTAGTTTCAGGTTTGTTTCAAATATATTTGGTGTCAAAATTGAATGGTTATCCATCTATAGTTATTTAGCCAAAAATCTCTATCTCATGGTGGCGCTAGAGTAAAAGTCAGAGGACCACCAAAGTCAGTAGGATTCATCCTGTGGGGACCATTAATGTCTGTAGAAAATATCATAGCAATCCATCCAATAGTTGTGACATTTCAGTCTGGACCAAAGTGGTGCACTAACCAACCAAGAGATAGACAGACGTTGCCATCCCTAGAGCCGGGCCCTGGAGTAAAGAATGTTTGAAATGCCCCAGATCACACTTCATCACTGAACTGCTTTCAAACTTCCTTGATATGTTGTATTTTCTTTTGGAGCAGGATGTCAGAGCGGGACATCAGACAGTAAAGGTGTAATCTTGGCTGAAAACCAATGGGCTGAGAGAGAGGCAGTTTTATTTGCTAGGATGGGCAGAAAGGAAAAGCTTGTGATGACGTGGTTGAACTTGATAGTTACATGTACTTCCAACAATCAGTCCTAGAAAATTCAAGTTAAGGGGATCTTTACAAGAATAACAAATATGAACCTTGTCCAAAGTGTGCTTGAGAAGTTGTATGTGTTCTGTATGGTGCATTCTTCTCCTAATGTTCTCTATGTCCTCTGTCTACAGGAACGGGGAAAGATCGGCGTGATCTTCAACGTGGGAACGGACGACATAACCATTGAGGAGAGCGCGGTGATGGTGAGCGACGGCAAATACCATGTGGTGCGATTCACACGCAGCGGTGGCAATGCCACACTACAGGTGGATAACCAGCCTGTCATCGAACGTTTCCCCTCAGGTAGGACAAAGGGCCCCAATCTTGGGACTGAGGGAAGGAGGGAGGGGGCTATCAATGTTGGATTTGAACCTTCATAGTGTTGAACTCTCAGATTACCTGAGTAACACAGTGGAGAGAGAAAGGAGCTTTGGAAAATAAATATTACTCATTAATTTAGCCTTCCATGTGCCACAAACATTTTTTTTTATAGAACATTATGTGAGGGTTCTGGTTTATTTATCACGACATTCATATTTAGAGCATGCCTGCATTATTATAGGTGATTAAGTCAGGTCCTGGTCTAAAAGGCAGGAATAGCCAAGCAGCCCTCCTGAGGCAAGCAATCTCCCATCTAAGAGCATCCAGATGTCTGCAGTTAGTCTACTATTGTAGCTCCTGGCACTGTGAAAGCATTCAATCGAGACCAGCACAATCTAAGTATGCAAGTCAGGTATGGTTGGTGAGCATGAGTATTGGGCAGGATACAACAGGATATTTTACGCTGGGAAAGTATGTGGAGGTGTTTGTAAGTCATGCCTCAGCTCCAATATAAACACAGACGCAACATCATTACACATACAGACTTTAAACAAGGGCAAACACCCGATGAGTGTGCTAATGTCTTGATGTTTAACCATAATCATGGTTTTCTATTTTGGCCTGAATTATGAGGCTTGAATTCTCTCTCCATTGTGTTTCCCCTTTGTTCATGGTTGCTCAAAGGAAGACATTTTGTGTTCCCATCATGAGTTTGCATTTGGTAGTGACGAGGCTAAGCTGGGCTCCACTGCCTGCCGGTGTTAGGTGGTAATGATCACGTAGAAAACTAATAACCTGAATACAAAAATACAAGTTTTTCAAAAGTCTGGCATATTTAAAAATTTGCAAACAAATGTACCCACCAGTGTATTTATTCTACACTGATGTTGTCTGACTTGTAAACCTTGTAAAAGTCAATGTGTTCCATCTCTGTTGTCTAAAAACAAGGTATCTTTATCGTCATTGTTTCAAACAGCAGGGAGAGTGCTGCTAATGTGGCCGTGATATTTACTCTAGTTGACATATAGAGCAATGGGACTGTGACATTCTCTGTCACAGCAGTGATCCCATATTTTAAAGTTTTGTTTTGGCATTGAGAGAAGTGTATTCTCTTGCTCATCCGTCAGCACAGCGAGGCCGGACTGAGGGGCATGCGTCACAGCCAGAAGAGGAAGCGCCCTGTGACAGTTCAGTCTTTTCACTTGTTATTATGATGGAAATGCAGCCCTTTTTGCAAACGCTCCAAAGAGGAGCCTTCAACTAACAATAGCTGTAACTACTCAGAGAAACAACAGTAGAGCAGCCTGTTAACACTGGCAAGTGAGTGTCATCATCCAAATCTATGTTTTGTTTCATCAAGAAACATTAATGCACAGCCCATATTGTATTCTTTTTATTTCTCTTTCCTTCCGCCCTCCTTTCCACTGTTGTTGTCTTTGTCAAACATTCCTTTCCTTTGCTCTGCATTTTTGATTGAGTGTTATTTTGTTGTTGTTTGTTAGTTTACTTGATGAGTTTTGTGTTTGTCTGCCGGGGGCTGGAGCTCGTCGGAAGTTTTAGGAGGTTAAGGGGACTAAGGAAAGGAAATGGATGAAGGAGAGGGGGAGTTACTTGGTTGGTGTGTAGAATAGTTTTGATTAATTTATGTGAGCTAGATACACTCACACTATTTTGGGCCGCTGACTTTGAAGGTTCCAGTCATCATCGTCTGGTGGGGTGGCATCCTGGGGAAACAGAGATGTTACACATTAGGAAAGCAAAACCTCCGATCAGGAATAGGCTCACAAGGGCGGAGGAATACGTAGGGGAAAGAGTGAGTGAGGGATGGGGGCTGTGGGGATGGCAACTTCCTAACTGAGACAGGAGGTGTGTAAAGTGAGACAGTGAGGTTATATGTTGTAGAGAGGAGAAAGAAATAGGGGAAGCTCCCTTGTTGAATGAAGTTCCTGTGACCCAGATTGGACATTTAGACATCTTGTGATTCTCTAAACGGGGACAAAATACTGGACACTTACAACATATCCAAATCTAGTTCGTTTTCTTGATGCTTATATTATGCAATATCATTGCCATGCCCTGTCCCAGTGGAACACTGAATCCTAAAATATCCAGGTAACCAGAAATATAACAAGTTGTCATGACAGATATCTCCAATCGGGCAACCTGTTAGGTGTTACAGGTGCCAAATGTTCTAACAAACCAAGGAAGTGCAGCTTTCTCTGGAATCTCTGGGCCCAAAGGGACTGTTGTGGCCCACATCAGCCATCATCTCGTTGGGATGCCATTGCAGTTTGAATCCCATCTAATGTCTTGTATATACAGAGTGGGATTTATCTTCTCGTAGACCATGGCATAATAAATGTAAAAGTCCCTATAGGACTGAAAGGACAAGGACGATAGGGATAAAAGAGAGAATGTAAATCTGTCACCTCACACATGAAAGACATCTTCCTGTATCTTTTTCTGACAAACACTTATTTACACACACTATACAGTAATTAGGATTTTCAATCCAAATTATTTGTTTCAGAAGTGTTTGCATTGCTTTCCATGCGAAGCCTCCTTGCAGCCAGGGCTTGCCGGCAGCATGCTTATAAACAGAAGGCCAATGCAAGGTGATGATTTGGAGAGACAGGATGTTGACAGCAAACATGGTTGTCACGGGTCAGGCACATTCAACAGCAAAGCAACACATCTCCTGATGTCCCACAAAGTGATGTTTGTAGTCCTCAGGGAGAGTGTGTCTGTGGGTGTTTTGGTCCGTGTCTGATTCTACATGCGACAAGTGCACGCGTCTATCTGCGCGCATGACATAGTGCATCGTGTGTGTCATTGTTTGGGTTTTTTTAGCATGTGCCTGCGTGTGCGCGCGTGTGTGCATTTGATGGACAGAGAGCAGACAAAAAGTGTCAGAGGAGCGCCCGGCCAGTTAATCCAGTGTGTCAGGTGTCCCCGGTGGGTCCTGCAGCAACAGTTATTGGCCCACCCCGCCTCCCACATTCCAAAAATGGCAGACTGGCTCAATAAAAACAGCCCTGTGTCACACTGAGCACCTCAACCTGGCCACAGATAAACAAGCAGATGTTAGCAGCAGTGCCATACGGACTATAATTGTACCATTTCAAACCCCATTCCCTTTATTTACTGGTCATCTGCTGTTAGAAATGTAGCAGATATGATTTGGCTAATTCTTTACTCTGCAATGGTTTATTTGCAATTTTATACAATTGGCCTGAAGAATTTCTGATTTAATTTCTGATTGACAAAAGGGTGTTTATTATTTTCAGATAAAAACACTGCCAGGTGGCCTCATCACTGTTCTGAATTATAGCTCATAGCTGAAAGGTTTCTGGTTAGAGCTGTTACCAGACTAAAGTTTCTTCTTGTTAGATAAGTCAGGTAATATTTATTCCAAGGATGATTGCTTCCAAAGAATGTTCATACAATGTTTTAATACTAATGTTAATGCTAATATTAGCTAACACTAAATAGGTGTTTTGCCATGTAATTCATGCTCAACAGTGACTTTGCTAACTTTTTGACTCTTTATTTCTGCTACTGTTACACAACATTTTAGCATTTACCATTAACTTGTAATTGCTTGTGATCACAGTAGTCGATGTTCAGAAAAGGTTCAATACAATAGGCTCACCTTGATATGTGTCTTAAACTAAACAATGGTCACAACTGATAATGCTAAATACTAAAACTTATAAAAGTAGAAGATATCACAAAGTCAGTGAACTGTGTGAGTAATGGCCCATATTATTCAAATCCTAGGATTGTCATGGTGGTATTTGCCTCCATGTTATGGCTCTCCCCACCCTCCTCTTCACCCCCTAACTGATCATGGTGTTTAGACACTCAGAGGGGAGGTCAGATTTAGTGAGTGGGGGCATGCTACAGCATTAATCCCCCTTTTATATAATAGCCAACCGATTTCAAAAGAATCCAAGTAGAAGACAAAGGGCTTCAAGGGAGAAAATGTTCCTTAGTGGTGTGTGTGTGTCTGAGTATACTGTTGTCTGGGTGTGTGTCTGTACATTTGTTTGCTTTTGCATGGCTATGTATGTACAGATGTATACACATATGGTCACTTTTATGAGCTTGTATGTGTGTGCATGTATATACATTGTTTGGCAGTATATGTGTGCCTGTGAGTGTGTATGGAGGTGTCGTTTTATGAATACCTGTGTCTCTGCTTTGTCTCACAAGGCCCCTCCATCTCATCATCATCTTCTCTCTTTGCAAATGGCCTCACATTAACTCCTTTTCGGATTATAGTAATTCATCGCTGTAAATTATGACATTACGGTAAGAAGGGGAGCCTCTGGATAAATCCATCCATTTCCACTGGGTTTATACCACACTTGGCATTTGAACTTCATTGTGGTGCCCCCTGAGCTTTGGATAATCATTATGCATTTTACAACCGTGGTAATTTTATCCAATGAGAGTGCACACGTCTGCCGTCTTTTTTCCACACTCACTGTTTCATTCCCACTTGCCAGTACAAGCTGTAGATGTACTATAAAGCTGTCACTTTGCTGAAGTTTCTGACTGGGCTGCAGTTGAGAAGAATTGGAAAGAGAAAGCAACTGTTGTGTGTGTGTGTGTGTGTGTGTGTGTGTGGTGGTGGGGGGGGGGGGTTAATGCAGGAGTGGAGGGGTTGACGTCAGGCGAGATAAAGGAGAGCAAAATAAATAGTACTCTACAGCAAAGTGCTTGGGATGCATTGCTGAAAAGTGATGGACTGAGGGAGAAGAGGAATGAAGAGAGGGAGGGAATAGAAAAAAAAGGACGAGATCCAGTATGCGTGCTGGAAGCTAGCTGCTGTCACTGCTGAGTTTTCAATTGGACTGCATTACAGCAGGGTTTACAGATTACATATAGCCAGTACCAGTATGATACAGCATGTGCACACACACACACACACACACTATACACAAAATAGGAGTAATTTCATAACAAACATTACTTGCTATTTGAAATGCACTCAGACACGACAGTGCTCATTTTGAGTAGACCAACACACTACTTAATACAGATTATGAATCAAGGACAGCAAAAGAAAGAGAAAAGATAGAGAAAGTACAAAGAGAGGGCCATTGTCATTCCCTGTTTTCATTCTGTAAGGCACTTAGTGGAGCCATTCAGCGTGAAGGCTGACCATTAGAGAGAGGAAAAGGGGTTGAAGACAAACGTGGATTCACAGAGGAGGAGAGGCTCTTTGTGCCAGCGAGGTCAGATCCAGCTCTTCCGACTGAGCTGTTAAAATGTTCTCACTTCTCGGATAAATGGTCTAAGAAAAGGGGTCAACACAGCACAAAGCTCTCGGCTACGCTCTTTCCTTCTTCCTACCCCTTTTCATCATCGTCTTTATTTCTCCACTGTTTCTAGATATCCATCTTTGTCTTTGGCAACCTCCACACTCAGAGAGAAATAAAACCAACTGTGAATAAGCAAGGAAGACAAAGAGACAATGTGAGGAGGGGAGGTTGAGGCAGTCTAGAAGATCTGCTGAGCTTTGGCAAAAGCAATACGAGAGCACTCAGCGATGCCAGTTAAAATGCTAAAAGTAGGGGAAAGCAACAGGATTAAGACAGGAGAGGGGTGCACTCTGTACAAGACAACACAGTCAGACAAATGGCTGGAGGCACACAGACTTAAGCTGAGCGTGGATCACATTCACTTCACCAGCTCAGACCTCCAAGCAAGAAGTATCCAAGCAGCCCTGTGTGACTTTGACTTTCCACCAAGCAGAAGATGATAGATGAGTGTGTGGGGTGATGAACAGGCACAGAGCACGGTGTGGCCTTGTGTCAGGACTGGAAAGAAACCATCTTTACAATCTTATTGTAAGAACACTTTTGTACACTATGAGCTCAGCTCATTTACAGTATCTTTTAGTTTGAAGTGCTTTTTGTCTTTAATGGTGCTTAAGATAATTACAGTATTCTGCAGTATTGCCTGCTGCAGCAGCACCAGGCAATTTGGTCAAAGTACAAATCATCTACCAAGTTATCATTACAGCCTGCAGAAGTCTACATACCAGGCATCTGCGGAAAGTAACTAACAACGGTTACTTAAGTTCTGTAATGAAGCCCAACTTTGTACTGTTTTAGAAGCATTACATTTTGATTTGAGTATTACTACTTTTAACTTACACTCCACTACATTTAAGGTAGAAACATTTCACTTGCACTTCACTCCACTACATTTGTTTTCAGGTTTAGCCAACCAGCTATGGCATTTTAATAACAATACGAATCCAATATATCATAATAATTTCTTTTAAATGAAAATAGTGAAACAGGTCCAGTAGAATGGAAAGCTTTCAATGTCTTGTCATGAACCCAAAGATATCCAGTTTGAATAAACAATTTTAAAAAACTGATAAAAGTAGCAAACAGTGAGTGTGAGTGAGAAGGTGGAACCATCAAATACTATAATTAATTGTTGGCGTTAACAGGTGGCGTTTCTAAAGTCACACACCAGTGTAATAACACTGAAAAATCAAAATCTGCTAGTCCTCTTAGACTATTGATCTGATATGATCTAATTGTCAGAGTTTGGATTTGTATTTTACTCATCCTTATGTTCAGGAAAGTAAGGCAAATTAAGTCAGAAAGAGTTAATTGAGGTCAGCCAGCTCAGTTACTTGTCACTGAAGACAGTTCCCCCTCTTTCTGTGGGTTCTTATTGGGCCTCTGGTGCTCTGTGATTTCTTCTGATTGGATCTTGCACAGTTGGAAGGTATCTAGTGAAGAAAGTAATGATGAGGAGAGAGGGGAGACACAGCTAAGTAGTGCAGAGCAGAAGAGGGAAAAGATTGCTTTAGGTAATTAGAGAAGTGACAACTTTGATTTCCACATGAGTGGGGGGGACTTTCTCTGGCTCACTTCGTCAGCCACCCTCGCACAAATCCACCGTGGCCGAGATGTAAGGTGGCGAGGATCCTGTCGAAGCGAGACGAGAGAGGAGAAGAAATGAAAACGAGCACATTGGATTGATAACTGCATTACAGATGAAAGATGAGCAAGTTGTTAAAACAGTGAGATTTCATCTGTTTCAAGTCTATGCCGACACGAGAGCTGGGCTATGTATTTACACTGAACAAAGCAGTGTGGTGGGTAGGTAAATAATTTTCTTTCCCCCCGTGTTTCACATGAAGAACCACAACTTGCCTGCAATCTTGGGCTTAAAAGAGTTGAGGGAGAGAGAAAAAACGCTAGAGAAAGTGTCATCTTTTCATGTAAATTGTATCCATTTTGGAACCCTTTTTAAGCAAGTGAACAAATCTGGCAGTGCAGTAGGAATATTCCAACAATCAACTTGTTTCAAGAATTTTCAAGATCAAGATACTGACACCCTAGAAAATTACTGAGACAGGTTGAAATATTGATTTTATCGCAGTGGCAGAGTTTTTACTCTTGACTTTTAGGATTTAATAACAGACAAAAAAAGACTTGGTAAGATGGAGATTTCATCAGAGAGGCATTTAGTAGTTACAGTGCATAGGGCAGTGGTTTCTTCTCCCCATCTGCTCCATGACACCCAGTGGATATTAGAGCAATCCATCTAAAGTTACCTAATGAAAAACAGAATGAGACTAGCTTGACAGAGAGAGGTTTCTGTGAGAGGGAGGGTGAGCAGGATGGCCGGTGGCCAATCGTCTCCAATGTAATCTCCATTCTTGTGGATGGATTTCCGATGTGGGTGTCCTGTACAAGCGCATCTGGCTGCCTGCAGAGCTACATGATATACAGTTGGCTCCTTGGAGAGACTCCACACACACTTACATGCACTCATATGCAGTGATACAGAAGGAAACAGAGGTGAGACAGAGCAGTGTGTGATACATATGTGGGATTATCAGCACATTAGAAACAGACACTCTACACTCCAAGCACGACCCACAGGTCTGTTGCTCGTCCTCCACCTTGCTTTGTGTCTCCCTGAGGTGCCAGTCAATCAGCGTACCCTTGCCCTGCCCCTAGCACAGCAGCTGTGATACCTACCCAGGACGAACCCCATCATGGCTGTTAATCCAGCCGATGCTCCAGGCACCAAACATGGGGCGAAACAGGAGGACAGACAGGCTTCTGGCTTCCAGAGTGGATATACCACCAATGTTTAAGGGTGGATGTTCCGAGCCAGGGGGTCCAATGCCGCAGGGCATGTTTTCTGGCCAAATATACATGACTAGTGTGGATAAATGTGAACCAGCCTCTGATGTTTACATACTGCTGGGTTGTGGCTCATACCTTGGCTCACATTTTATTTATTATAGACACCAGATTTCTGCATATATGTCCCCCAATTATACAGTAAACCCTTGTCTTTCATTAGACATCCTATGACTACTAAGCAGGGTCTTTCAAACTCCAACACCCCAAGCAACAAGGGCTTTTGTTAATATTTTTTTTGTCTCAAGCCCAAACTGAGATAATCCTGATAGCATCACTTACAACATCATCAGAGGATAGATTCTCAGACCTGACAAAGCTCATTCAGAACAACAGAAAACACTATACAACTGTTTTCAAAGGCTAAACATTTCTCCTCTTGACTTTCAAATGTAAAATCAATGGAATGCCCCTTTAAGCTAATAAAGGAAAGTCTACATATAAACATATTATAGCCACTGATTAGTCCACAATCATTAGTTAAGGTTGGCTATTTAAGAAAAAAGATGTGCTTCAGCAGCTTTGAGCCACTGTTTGATTTACTACTTTATTTTTCTCTCTCTTTTATATCAGATTTCCTTAAGCCCCAGGTCCGATAGCATTATTTCACCGTCTTTCACATCAAGCAAAGGGAATAGTCTTGGGAATGGAGCATGTGCGATAATGGTGGTGAGGGAGAAGACAATGGCCCAGCTATTTAATCCATTCCCCCATTCTCATGCAGAGCAGGCTTCAGTTGGTGGGGAGAAGAGCGAGAAGGGAAAAGTTTCACTGATTCACTCAGAATGACTTATTTCTCCAAGGATCCGAGAGCAAACAGATACAAACAAACAAGCAGGACATGAAAGAATCTAGATTTCCCTGACAGTGTGGTGTAGATGACACATAAACCTACCCAACCGGACTTTTTGCCATTATTTTCCTGTGGCTCTCCATACATTTTTGGCCAAAGGAAACTCACAGTCACATTTTGGTTTCCATGGTTTCCATCACTTCCCTAGTCCATCTTTTTGTTTTGAGTAGATACACATTGTTTGTTGATTGTCATTTTTTGGTTGTTGATGAAGATGTTGTCGCTCCCTGTTCGCCAGGAAAAGAATACACACATTTGTATTCCATACAAACACACTTCACTCTTAGCATGTATTAATTTATCCACTATACACTTAGTTACACTGTGTGTGTGTGTGTGTGTGTGTGTGTGTGTGTGTGTAGTAATGGATGGCACTGTACAACATTTAATCACCTAAGAATATACTCACTCTGTTACCAGGCAATGAAGAAGCATGCAGGGATAAAATGGAATGGAGGTAAACAAAACATACGAATGGATTTAAGGGGGTGAGTGAGAAAAATGTAGGAGGAATGACGAAGGAAGAAAGAGACTTTGGATGAAGGGAAGATCACATTGAGAAATAAGGAACAGGAGGCTAAAAAGGCGAAGAAGGAAGAAAGGAATTTGAGGGGAAGGGATGAATAAAACGAGAAAATTGTGGAGTAGAGGAAAGTAGGACATACTGTAGCGGAAGGAGGAAGGAAAGAGCAAGAAGGAAGTAGTGAAGGTGCAAGGAAAGAATGGGGAATAGAAGGAAATGGGGAGGAAGAAATTGTGGATGTGGATGAATGATTGTTTGAGAATAAGGAAAGGCCAAGCAGACAATAAGACTGGATAGAGGGAAAGAAGCAAGCAAGAAGGAATGAATAAGTGAGTAAGACGAGGAAAGAGATTAAAGAAAGAGTGATGGAAGCAAAACAGGGAGGAGACATTCCATAGAAAAAGGCACACAACAAACAGCTGCCACTAGAGGGAGAATTACATCTCTCCATATGATCCTCATTAACAATTATTATTTGGATGATAAAATGGACCCTTCGTAGGATTAAGTTACTGGAAGTCGCTGCCTCAGTGTGATTCAGGATTTGTGGTTGAAATAGCAAATGCAGCAGGAGAAGAACATGCACGCATGGGATTGCTTCATCTCACTAAGGACTGCTCCCTCCCACTCTTTCCTTTCACTGTGTTATCATTTTGCCTTTTCTCAACAGCCACCCCCACCACACCACACCCCATGTTTTTCCCATCGTTCCCTCTCCTCTCTCTGTCTTTCCTTATCTAATTCAGTGATTGCTGCAGAGTGCCCATGTCATCACTAAAGTAGGGTTGTGTGTGTGTGGTGCACTGTAATTGCTGCACCAGAAGGCAAAGAAGTACCTAGCTAATCTTAAGTACAATGTGAACACAGGCATGTAATTGGTCCCACTAACATGCTGCAATGCAGTTTACTATTCATTTAGAAAAGTGTGCTGCCACTACACAGTTTCACATCACTAAAAAGGACTGGAAAGCTAAAACAAAAAAAGGCTCAACCTTTCAGATTGTCAGACCCCTTGTAGGGTTAATTGAGGGATTATTGCAGGTAATAAAAAGCACAATTACTGGCAATTATAGATTGTGGAAAGATCAAAACATCCACTAACAATTTAACTGCTTCATTTTCTATCTCTCACTTACTGTATATGACCTACCCCTGTGAGTCTGTTTTCACCGAGATGAGCACTGAGAACTACAAGTGCAGCATATAAATGTCAGAATCATATAATACACTGGAACCTCCTACTCTTATATGTTCATCCTGTTTGTCCTCTACATGCTTCTCCATCCATTTGCCAGCTATCATTCATTCCAGTCTTCCTCCTCTGCCTTTCTTTCTCCATCCATTCTAATTGTTGTTTTCACAGTGGTCCTCTTTCCAATGCACAAACAACTGTGTATGCTCATGTACAGTATACACACACACAAACACACACACCTCCTCAGCCATTATTGTGCAGGCAGGCGTGGGTAGAGAGACCCCTGGGGAGTGGAAGTAGGTACTGCAGAACTGAGAGGTGCTCTATTTTAGATCACTGCTGCAGCACAGTGGGTGAAGCAAAATCAAAGTCTACTAGTTAGGATGCAGGATATACTTCAGACTGCTTCTGTTTACTGTTTAGATTTTGGTCCCAAACTCTCCTTCAGCTTTTAACTTATATCTCTGTAGACAATATCATCTCCATTTTCCAATGGCTCTCCAACATTTCATGGAACAAACCTCCACAACAAACTCACATTCAGGCCCAAAAATGATTGTATTGGGGGACTTTTAAGATGGCCAGTGTTCATTTAGGGCAAAATCCTATTTCACTGTAATTATGTATTTGGTTCATTTTGGCTAAAGCAGCAAATAGAAGTTACATTGACTCAAGCAGCTTGATGTTTCTGAGTTATGTGGTTCTAGGGGTAGTGCAGAGTTTTTAAGTAGTATTAAGAGTTATTAAAACATAGGCTGCTTGATGTGAACACATCCTTAGAGTTGAATTGTATCACATTATATATAGCTAGTGACACATTTTTGATTCTGAGAATAGCGTGTTCCTCATTTTCTGGGAGCCCCGCAGAACTTTTTTTCTCCTCAAAAATGCCTGGGAATTCCCTGACCCCATTTTGGAAACACTGTGCTAGCATAGCTCTCTGGTGTTGAGCCTATAATCTGCAAAGATTGCCATTTGATATAGACAATAACTACTAATTAAGCTTGTGTCATTGCCACCACATTAGACTTCATCAAACCCCCAGCCTGGCCACCATCAGCCCTCCACCATCAGCTCTCCCCTAATTCCAGCTCCAACTATATTGACAGTGTTTGAGATGTACGCAGCATGACCCCGAGGTTGATTGAAGTGAAGTGAAGGATAATAAGTTTGCACAACGGCGATGAAACTTCTTTGACATGCTGATGAAGTGATGCTAATTGCCAAGTACCACTGAGAAGTGCTCAATTAATGCGTAAGGGGAAAAAATCCTGAGAAAAACAGAGTGCTGACAGTTTCACTAAATCCTTTTCACTTTAGTTCCAGCAAAAGAGTCGGATTCAAAGTGAAGTGATGCTTTATGGGCCGAATGCCATCCGGTTGTGGGATTTGGGAGGTGATCATTTTCTAATCAGAAAATTGTGTGCAATGGGAACTATAATATGTCTTCCTTTTAACAACCATGAAATGTGTTTTACTACTGTGTGTTTATCTCATGCTCATGTGAATTAACAATGGTTTATTGCTGAAATTGAGATATGTTTTTTCTGCTTCATAATGTAGTCATTCTGTTGTTCAATTGCTGGTTCTGTGTGTTTCTAGCTTTATTTACTTAATTACTGCTAATGCATTTCTAAAGTGCATTCACTTTGCGGATAGCTATCATAAGTTAGCACTACAAATGTAATCATACTATATCTAAATAATTCATAAATCTGTTTAACTTGTTAGAACATAAAAAAAACACTTAAACTCAAGGTAACTGTTAACTTGTCTAACCAAACAAACCAGCCCAAAAACACATCCTCAAGTTCTTCCTGTCCTAACTAAAGCTGATTTAAAGTACATAACTTGCTAAACATTTGCCATGTTGCCCTTCTAACCTCTAACCTTTCAACTTCCAGATTTTTTGTAACCTCTCTTAATTTGTCTTCTCCAAATTTCTTAAAGGGAACTTTGATAATGAGCGCCTGGCTATTGCTAGACAAAGAATCCCATACCGACTCGGTCGGGTAGTTGATGAGTGGCTACTCGACAAAGGTAATAAAATCCCTTTAACTCCACTAATGATCTAACCGCCTAAGCTACCGTTAACCACCACTCTGGAGGAGGTGCAGTGCCACGCAACAGGGGTGAATGTGATTTCGGCCCCTATAATCCACAGCAGATTTAACATACCTAATAATAATTGGCTGTGTTCTGATATATCAATTACTCCTTTTCTCAATTGGTATCTGAAAACCTACCTGGAAATCAGGCATTGTTGTAAGATATGTTGTTTCCTGTCACATATTGGCCATTATTTTACTGTGCTTTAATTGGCTCTTTTTTTTAAATTCCAGTATATAGTTTTCACTAATAACATAATTCTCTAGCATTGGTATGCATATATCCAGGGGACCATATCCAAACACCTTAAACTGGGGCTGCATCTCTTCAGAGAATTAACCCCCAAATAACCCGACATAACCCCCTAATAACCTGACCACATGTAAATAGCCTATGGATTCCGTTTGCTTCTTTCCTGTGTTTTTTGTTGGCTGAATGTGAATTTGCATTGAGTATTTTTAATCATTCATGAGAACAAAAAGAATACTTTATAACTGTATTTTCAAGAAAAAGGAACCCCCCATGAAAGTCACTAAAAGTTAAAGGGACTGTTGAAGTTTTTGTTCAGTAATCAGTCTACAATCATTGCAGCATGTGGGCGCCATTTTCTGCCCAACATGATGTATAACTAGTGCCATAAGGGTCAAATGTGGTCCCATCAAAGCAATGACTCTTTAACCCTTTGAGTGCAGAATGTCCCAACTTCTTTGTCTTGTGCCGTGTGTTTGTTCTGCTGAAGGTGGTTGATTCTTAAAAAGAGAGAGAGACATAAAATTAATCAGAAAGATAGCTAAATGGAGCTAAATCTTAAAATAGTTTTTGTGTTGCAGTAAAAGCATAGCAGACATTTCTCATGCTCATTTGTGCATATTGTGAAGTCAAAATGAGGGTAACAAGAGTACATACAGTACCATTTAGAAGAAGAGAACTCACAGTATAGGGATGATTATCTATATAAATGGAGGGTTTTGGTGTAGATTATTAGAATGTCCAAAGCGCTGAGACTTTACAGTACGGTTTGCATTATCTTTTCTAATTGCATAAGAGATGTATTTAGATTATCACAAATTAAGAGTTTCAAGCATTAGCCAATTAGCTTTAGGGGCTCCTTTGAAATGGTATTGTGAACGATAACACATGAAGGGATGAATTCGCAAGATGAGATTTGTTTCTGAGAGCAAAATGAAGTATTCATGACAAACAAGATAAATGAAGCGCTTGCATATTTATTTCATGGAAACAAAACAATCCTTGCATTCATCTCCAGCTCCTAAAAACTGACTTCTCTGCTCTCTTCTGGTGTGTCTGGGAACGCTCTTCTGTTGAGGGTAGTTAAGACACAAATCAGAATTAAAAAGGGTTGGGAGATGAAAGTTGAATGAAAAAGTGGATCAATAAAAAATGACTTACCCACTTATAAAATGATTTTTGCATGCTATGAAACTCTAAAGAGAATGAGCTTGAAACTGGATGTATTATTCTCTTTCTTCTATAGTTTGAAATGAGTCTGCATCCAATAATTTAGATGAGAGCATCGGGGAAAAGTAGGAAGATGAAATAAACAAATAATCCCCATCAAACCTCAAGTGAGAGCTTTGATCAGGGTGCATTTTCAGGAAAATGTGCAAAGTCACTTATTTGTTAGATTGATTGAATTCATTAAAGAAATGTCATACACACGTCATGGACTGAAGAGGCAAAGTGGTTTTGGAAGACCATTTCTAAGATACTTTTTGCATATAAGACATATTAGTCTAGATGATGAGGGTATTGGCGGACATTTCTGAGCTCAAAGGGTTAAAGCTGTTTGTTGCCTTGATAAGGAAACGGCTAGAGCGCAAAGCTAAGAAACTTCTAAGCAGAATCTAACCACCTAACAGCAAACCAAACTTCACCCACACTAACTGCTGAGGGCTTCTCTCATGACTCCCCACCTTCCTCTGCTAGCTGCAAAATTGAAATGATTTGAGACATTTTCCAGCATTGCCTTGCTGGTGACAAATTCAGAGAGCCCTCAGTTATAACCTTGTTATAAATTATGTTTAACATTTGAACACAATTGGACCTGGATGGTAGTATTTGGAAGAACTTGGACAGGTTGCAGCGATCGCTTGGGACAAAAACTAAATATACCGCTAACTAATTTCTAACTACTACTAAAAGAAACAAATCTCCACCCGGCAACTTCTTCCCCTTGTCTTCACATCCATGTAATGCAAAACTCAGAGGGTTAAAAACACAGCAAATAACTCAACACCAAATTCAAAAATGATGCACCTGCTATGGATCATTGAACAAAATGTGTTTGAAGAAATAAATGAAGGTCCCTTTAACATTTATTGTTTTCACCACTAACAAAATGGAACGTGTTTTGAATGTACTGTCCTATATGTCATTTGCTATGCAGGGTGAAGGGTGTATGAACATTGAATGAAAGTTACAGGCTGTCATGTGGAAAACAGCCTGGATCATTTATCTTGTAACAGATGTCCAGTAATGGTCCAGGCTGTGTTACCAATATGAGGTTTTGGTCTAATCTCTGGTGATTTTATTACATTAATGCACAAAACCATCAGCCCCATGGGTCTCCTCTCCAAGTGCCTTTAATGCTTCATCAATTCTGTAAAATCCAACAAGCATGGAAAAACTCTCAGTCTTTCAAATCCCATTGGAACTACAACAGTGCCATTAAACCCAAGACTCATGCACTATTATGTTCATGTGTGGACAAAAACAAAATATGAGCACTAATCGCCCACAATCACTTTCACAAATCGGTATTTAAGTCACACTAGGATATACTATAATGGAAGTCAATGGAGCCAGCAGTGTCCTAGAGGAGAGCTGTGCAGTGGCACCGCATTGTGTCACTGCATCTTATTCTGAAGCCCTTATCCCATCCCTGCAACTGTGTGTGAGGCAGATCAGAGTGAGCATCTCTGGCCGACTCTGTGCCTGCTGACTAAATCCAAAACGGCAGCCATTACAGGGGCTGAATGGAGGGGAAAAGTCAGAGTGCCAAAAGTTTTCAACAGCTCTATCAAAGCCAAAACTTACTTAGATGCGTCCCCTTTTCCTTGCATTTTTCTCTCGCCTCGTGATGGATCTGTCATCCCAGGTTTTCTGCTCTGCCCTTTCTAGCCCTCCGTCTCCGAAAACTTGGCAAGCATTTCCCTACTTCGTTCTTTAGAAACAATAATAATGTGTTGCAGCTTCCTGGTCTCACCAGGGAGCTCCAATAGATGATAAATTGCAAATAACCAGCAAGAATCAATTCCCCTTAGTTGTTCCCTTTAGCAGATGAGCAAGAAAGCTAATAAAGCTCCCAGAAGAACTGGAGCTTTATATCTTTTTCTGGCAAGGAGTCTATACCTCTGGAGTTCTCCAATAGCATGGCGATCTAGCTCTGAGTTGAGCTACATGAGTGCAGGGAGGAGGAGAGGAGGAATACTACACTGGGCCTCTGTGGTCTAAAAAGCAAGCTGGAGAACCAGGTTTAATGTTCAGTGTTTAATGGTCTGGTGTGAGCTCCCCATTCCCTAATCAAAAGCAATCAAGTCCTCCCACTTGGTGTGGGGCCAGAGCTCAAATTAACATATCCAGGCAAGGCATTGGTCCAGATCTGCTATTCATGATCCCAGCTTCATTTCAGAGATTCTCTTACATCAGGCTGCAGTCAACAGAGAGCAAATTCGCCTGACTCTGTCTTTTAGCAACCCCATGGTGAGCTTTGTATCCACTGAGTTATTATCTTATTTTCTCATCTGATCTCTCTGTATTATTATGGTGATATCTGAGGGAAGTAGGGGCAAATTGTGCAAGTTTTAACGTGCTTGCTCATGTGAGGAAAAATGACTGAGAAAGCAGCTCTGGAGCTGGAAAGGAGGGACACTGCTGTTATTTCATCGTCCCCTACCATGAAATGGCCCAAAAATAGCAAAGTTACAGCTGGAGTGTATAAAAAGAGCTAACTACTAGCTAACCACCGTGCAATCTCTCCATGTCTCTCCCTCCACAGTATCACCTGTTTAAGATCTAGATAAAGATATAGGATCAGAGATAGAGCCACATATGATTAAATCCTATCTACTGTCTCCAGAGTCTTGCAGATTCACCGCTACAATCTCAGCGCCCTCAGCTGCCTTCAAGGACCTGAGGGTTCCATGCTGCCTCAAAAGGCTTTCAGTTTAACTTCATGCTGCATTTGGCCCCTCATCTCCATTGTCAAACACAATTAATTCATAGTGTTCTACCCGAACCAGCCCAACTTCTGAGTAAAAAAGCAAAACGTTCTTAATTACCAAAGAGAGCCTTGTGCCGAGGAGATAACTTGGGAACACTTCTTAATCGACTTTGTCAGCATCCCACCCCACCCCCATTGTTCTCCAGTCTTCTTCGACTTTCTCCCTACTTATGCTTTTTTTCTGTAGAAAAGAAAATGGAAATAGGGGGAGTTCTTGTTTGTTGATACAGACACTAGAAATTCTACAGGCGAATGAAGGATTTGTGAACACAAACCCATAAAGACTGAGTGTCCAAACAGTCCAACTTTCTGTTCTGCACATCACAAAGCAGTGTATTGACAGAGGTGAATTCTGGGCCATCCCTCCCACCCTGCAGCTCAGCTAAGAGAAAACATTTCAGATAGAAGCTCCTTGCAACCATATGGCATCCCTCCTCTCTGTGAGATAACAGGAGTAGACGGAGGATGAGAGGGGTGTAATGATGACGGTGGAGCAGTAAAGATACTGCTCTCTCCAGATGTAGTCCTTCATATCCCCTCCGCTGGGGATGGGTACCCTTAGATCCTCCTTCCACCCCCACCCCCATACACACCTCAAATCTCCCTCTGCTTCCATCCAACAATCACTTCCTCCATGCTAGCTGGCTAAGGCTGGTGAAAGCACAGTATCAAGCTGCCATCCCCTCCCCTCCTCTCCACCTACAATCTGGGGGTTGTAGCAGACGTACAGCCATTATTTTACAGCCTCCGACAAGCAATCTGTGCATTAGCAAGCCGAGCGTGGCCCAAGCCCAACCCACTCCCCGACTTGGCTCAGTTCAGCTAGTAATTACCGACCACAACTCATCTGAGACAAGCCATTTCTCTCTCTGTTTACAAAAAATCGAGGAGGATGGTGCATCGATGCAAAGCTGCAACTGGAAACTTGCTATTACTCCTGTAACTGCAACAGCTTTTAGTGCAGTTTAATTCTGGTTGAAGAAGTCATCTAAATAGAATTCTGCTCTCTATTTGAAGCTGACACCAGACAAGAGTGATGCAACCTGTGCCCAACTGATAAAACCGTTTAAATCTGTGGATGGGTCATTCATTAGAAAAATCCTCAGGCACGCAGGAAGTATGACTTTTACAGTTCCTGCGACAGACTGTTAGCATGAGCAATTATAGCCACCAGGACTGAACCAAAATGAGACTGCCGTCTACAGAAATTCAAACTTTATTAAAAGGAAAAGACACATCTCAGTAAAACCAGACAGAGACAAAAACCCTGCAGTATCTGATTTGATAATAACATTGTACTCATCAAAGTAATTGCTGAGATCTGGGAACACAACAACATCACTACGAAGTCAGATGGAGCAAATAACACAATCATGATCGAATAGGTTGTAAACATGGTTGTAAACTAAAAATATAGGAAGATTTTCTAACCCACTTTATTTGCAGGTAAAACCTAAAGTAAGCACACCTTAAATGTAGCTAATGATGTCGTATTACTGCAATGACCAACTGGAAGCAAACAAATGGCGCAAAATCACCTCTGCCACTTCTCACTTGTGGCTGTAGGTGTGTCAGTGCTTGCAAGCTAGTGAGTAGCTTGCTCATTAGCAAACATTGTGTAAATTGTCTATGACAATAGACTGTGACTGTGGGATAGTAGAGGGAAACTACTGGTATTATTATTAATAATTAGATTAGATAGATACTTTATTGACCCTGAGGGAAAATTAGGCTTCCAGAAGCTTAAATACAAAAGCACCAATACACACAAGAATATGAGAGTAAGAACACAAAAACACAGCCATTTGGCAAATCACTACAGAGCTTTCTGGGCAATTTTCAGCACCATTTATACAAAGTAAGAAGATATTACATTTTTTTAATTCTTTTTTTCTCATCTGCGTCAGAACTGTGTTGCCTGCTGTCCCACAATGCTTTCAATTCACTCACATCCTAAAGAAAATGAATCATGCCAAACTATGCATTGCATTCAGTTAGTTTTCAACGACGTACAGGAAAATTGTACAACTAAAGTTAGAAATGAACTGTTTGGGAGCAGTTTTCTCTGTGTTTTCTTCCAAATATGTTTGGCTAACCTGGGGCTTGATCTTTTTAGTGATGTCAAAGTTTTCATTTACACAGCACATCATTATTATTATCGATATGAGACACAGAATTATCCTTTAAAACCAACCCTTACAAGTAACACAATACTGTAAGTATGATGTACATTTTGTACTTTTGACTGTTTCTATACAGGAACTCTATTTTCACCCAGGTATTTTTGACAGCGCATCTAGCTGAGCATGTTATTTTAGTATTCTTCCCACCCCTTTGTAAATGTATACCTACTTCTTCTATATGAGCATCTTTTTGGTCAAACAACAGGGATGCAGTAATATGTACAGCAGGAAGCTACGGTTACATATCATTAAAGCCTGTCATTACCACAAGATTAACCATGTGATTAGCTGGCTGCTCTTAAAAATGAGGGTGGGAACCTAGTGGTGACTCACAAGGTATTCAGTATCCTCTATATGGGAAGCACTTTTTTATAATGCTTTTGGCTTTCTTTTGCCATTGGTCTCACTAACTGAATAACTTCCTTCTACTTCTTTCTTACCGTCTTGTTGTCATGTATTACTGTATGTCTTTCTCTTCCTCAGCCAGTGTATGACTTGTTCTTTTTTATGAAGCCTGTCACCATGCCCTCACTTTGACATTCTATCCCCATGCAGGCTTGTTCTTTCTCTGTCCTACTCGCCTGTCATCATCCCTAGCTCCTGTCATCTCTCATGTCTCTCAGTCCCTGTCCAACCTCTGCGTTCTTTATCATCTCACTCTCTCAGGCATTCGATAGATAACTCAGGTGCCTATGGCCAGTCCCAAAAAAGGAAATTACATATATAGTATCAATTTATATACACTGCGTAGGAAAGTCTCATCAGACAATGACAGACCAGTGTAAGATGTACATTAGAAGGGAGTCCACATCTTCCTTCATATAGTTTACCTGCCAGCTGCACTGCATTCCACTGTGCAATATATATGTAAAAATAAATGCTATTCCCCAGCTGCACACGGTGCTGTGACATGCGGGGGTCATTACCACAATGATCCAGCAAGGAAATCAAAGTCAGAGAACTCCTCACTCCTCCATGAAAGCTGCGAGGCTATCAGCCAGTAAACCACCCCCTCCCCCTTCCCCCGGTGATCCAACCACAGGCGGTTGTGATTGCAGATGATAATGCCTTTAGAAATAGTGGTGCTTGCCTTCTTCTACCCAGATGCCCTATTTAAGCAGCAAATAGTGTAAAGCTCCTAGCCAGTATACTATGTGTTTCTAGGCTGCAGGACAGAAGCAAAGATTTTACCAGGCTGCAGCATCTCTGAACCACAGTTTCTAGTCCAGAAGGGCAGAAAAAGATAGAAAGATAAACAGATAGATAGATAGATAGATTCAAGCTTTACAGGGTAACCTGTATGGATGTCTGTCCACAATGTAGTCCAAACTAAAATAACAACTATAATATGGATAGCAATACAATTGTGTACGGACACTCGTGTTTTCCTCAGGATGAATTGTAATAACTTTGGTTATCCCCTAACTTTTCATCTAGCACCATCATCAAGCCAAAATGATCGTTTGTCCAATGCTTTGGTTTGCACCCAAACTAATTCTAACTAATGACATTCCCATCAGCCTCAGCTGTACTGCATTTGACCTAATAGGTACATAGACAGATGGATAGATGGATTGATAAACAGATAGAAGGATAGATATATCCAGCTTGAGTCTCAGCTCAGTGTCTGCAGCAGCTCATTGCAGAATTCTGATCATTACAGTCTCTGTACTGCAGTTAATTAAGGTAATGTGTATGGCAGTGAATGCCTGTTTTAATGAGTGGCTGTCTGACTGCTATCCCCCACTCATCCCAACCTCCTCATCACCCCTGCCTGGCTCCTCCCATCCCAAAGTCTCTGCCCATTAAATGCCTACCACCTTAACAGGCCTGGGAGAGAGGTGAGGAAGCAGCCACCCAATTCCACCCAGCTGGTCCAATAGAGCCTCATCAGTGTGCAACCCCCATGTGCTATGCTGTCTATTACAAACACACACACAAAGGGAAAGGCATATGTAAATAAATGTTGGATAAATACACACTACTTCAAAAGGCCAACTATCACACAAACAAAGTTTCAGTGACATATTTCATAAGTTTTTATATACACGCACACGTACCCTCTCCTCTGGTGCAGTGCCACATCTATCTCTGTCATATTAACCGCTGTGATTGCTTGTCATGCAGAGGCTTCTTTTTCTACCCTACCACCCCTCCACCTCACCCCGCTAAAGCCCGCTGCCAAAATTGGCTCTAAAACCGCATGTCACTTTTGATTTGACCCGGCAGACCCTGAAACAATAACTTCATCAGGCCCTGTTAGAGTCTCATCCCGACCAGACAGCTCCAAAAACAAACACTGATTTCCCTTCATCTAGTCTAGAGGGCACCTTTCTTCTTTTTTTCGCTCTGTCTCGGATGAACGCATAAATGGCCGCCACAGTGCTCTCCTGTGCTCAAGGCTCCTCTTCCTGCACTTTTTAACAAAGGACACATGCTGTAATAGCAATGTAGGATTAAATAGGTCACCCAACGGATGCTTGGACATTTTCAGAAATATGTCAAGATACGCTGATGTATGTGCACTGACTTTTGGAAGAATCACTAATCCTTCCTACTCTGCATCATAATCATAAGTTGCTTGTCAATATGGCTTACATATGACTGTGTCACTGGCTCAGAGTGTAACAGTGACATCAATGCACTTAACTCCTCAGGAGTAAACTGTCCTGTCTGAACAGATCATCTTCTCAGTTTGTGAGTTGCTGCTCACATACAGGGAGAGCCAGGCGATTTTAAAGGAACTTGAGCTGTTTGGTAAACCAAGAAAACCGATAGCATTCATGATATGTGTGTCCTCACTCCATGACTCTCTCTACTAGAGACTGGGGGCTGACCAGGGCTACTTGAAATGGGAGACCCTCTGGGCTGACGTGTGGTTGTGTATGTATGAGTCCTCAAGGACACTGGAAGAGTAATACAGGGGGTCCAGAAGGTGGGCGGAGACTGTTAAAGTGATCTTTTATGATGTTTCAAGGTTCTCTGTGTACAGTCTGTACACAAGCATGGTTATTCTCCTGTATTTTCCTTGCTGATGCCCATAATTTGTCAATCTTTCCCTCACATCACCCCTACATCAAACATGCTTAGTGACGAGATAATAGATTGAGACTTACCTATCATATCAACAGGGCATATGCCAGACGTTAAGTCTCATCATTATGAAGTTAGGGGACGGGAGCCGAGTCCCTTGTGGGCCCCTGATGGGCCTAATGATCTGATAGTGAGATGACACATGTAATGGCCCATCTCAGTGGAAAAGATTTATCTCTTCAGTGCTTCTGTAGAAAATGTATACATACACATACACTGAGCATGTGCTTTTTATGCCCACACACATATGCATGTGCAGTAATAGACATTATTGTCTGTCACCCACCTGGATGTTACACATATGTCAGATTGAGTGCACCCATATAGACAGGAAAGTAAATCATTAGGGACACTGGCCACTGGTCTCCAAGCTGATAAGTAGAAGGCTGTCCTCGCTGGCTTGCAATCTTACAGAGAAAACAATAGCAACTTTTAAAAGACATTCAGAGAATCACTTGTCATCATTAAACACAATTACACACACACAAGCCAGTGTCAGCAAATTACATGTGCATGAGGTGCAAATGTGTAGACATATGCTCTGAGCAGCAGCCGTAGTCTTTCATTACATAACATAAAAAGTAACAAATCTGGATACATGCATCGTTTTTATTTCAGATGTCCGTACCATCTCAAGAGAGACTATATTTTGCTTCAGATGTGATCCCTTTCAAAAGCAAACACATCCCTCTTTCCTCAAATGGATTGATTTGTCGAAAAAAGTGCTTTGGCTCCTGTCCTTCTCCTTTAATTAATTACCTGATCAGGTCTGTTTTTAACCCAATTCCTTCCAACAATGTCCCGCAATAATACTCCCCTCCCTCCACTCTTTTTCTTCCAAGCTGTATGGTGGGAGGTCCCCAAGGACAGTAGGTATTGCAAATATGGGGTAGAAAAAAGTATATATAAAGCAAAACTGACATCAGCTGGTGAAAATACAGGAAGAAAAATTATACCTGTCAGGCCGCACCCACACCACTCCTTTACCCAAGTCCTGGTAACACATTAGTATTGGACCCTGGTTAAATGATTGACCCTATCCTCCCTTCATCCATCTATCCATCCAGATGAATGGTAATGACCACAGAAAGGGACATCCCCTGCTGAATTAAACATTTCCTTCCAATGAGGTTCTTATTTTCCTCCTTTAGATGGCAGAGCAGGGTGACATTTTTTCTGCTGGCAGAGGTACTTTATCATTGTGCAGCTCAGGTGCATTGGGGGTCAATGACACAGACCCAGCATTGTTCTAATATATTCCATCTCAGGGCAAATGAGATAGATTTCTCTGTGAACCTTCAGTTTGAGGGTCAAGCTGCAACTGCCCCTGCAATTTATTTGACTGCCAGATTCAGGCTGCCTTTCTGTGAAAGTGGCACGTGCCCAGCCCAATAATGGCTACACCTTCTGCAAACCAGGGTCCAATCTCCCTAAAGTGTTGCCCAGGAAATCCCATGTCATTGAAACAGTCCCTCTCCTCTATCTCGAACTGTGCCTGTGTGTAACGTTGTGCTTTATGTGCAAGTTCACCAAGAGACCATTACTAAGTTGTATTCTTTGCCCTTTCTCTCTTTTTATTCCCCCTTTCCATGGTTTCTCTTCTTCTCTTACATCCACTTCCTCTATCTTCTGTGTCATTTCTTCATCCTCCTTATCTCTCACAAATCAGGTCGTCAGCTGACCATCTTCAACAGCCAGGCGTTCATCAAAATTGGTGGTGGTGGGGAGAAAGGACGCCACTTCCAAGGCCAGATCTCAGGCCTGTACTACAATGGCCTGCAGGTGCTCAAACTGGCAGCCGAGGGCGACCCCAATGTCCAGACCCAGGGCAACCTGCGGCTGGTGGGTGACGTGCCCTCGGTTCTCACTACTGACACCACCTCCACCACCCCACTGGCCGATATGTCCACCACAATCATGGAGACAACAACCACCATGGCCACAACCACCACCCGCAAACAGCGCTCGCCCACCATGAGGGACAGTGTCACACAGGTGAGCGGTCATGAGCTTGTGATCCAAGCTGGTTTACATGACTCATACTGTCAAGCTAAAAGAACAAACTGTTAGCTAAAAAAAAGCTGGCGTTTGAGTCACTGAACTGGAGAGATATTTTGATGCAGTGCGTTGTGATGGAACATTGCCAATTACTTTTAATCATCAAGTGCTGAAAACAATATTTGAAAGATTAAACAGCATGGCCAAGTAACCGGATTGCAATGCTTGAGCGAGTAGATCATTCATTTCATTTCAAAATGATATAACACATCAGCTGCAAAGTCAAACAGTCACGTCCTCAGAACTGTCTTTTGTTTGACCCTCTCTGGGGTTAAGTTATGGCTAACTTAACCCCAAACGTGGTAGGATGCTGGAAATTACTGCACACCCAGACAGATCAACATGGAGGATGGGAAGAACATACTGAAAAGAAAATCCTGTGGCAGCAACAGCACTATAACTTAGAGTGCTATAAAATATATTTATGACTCTTCACTTCACGCACATGTGAAAGGCTATGATTTATGGTCTGGTGAAAATCCACATGTGCTAAGGCTAGCTGTCTGCATCATGGTAAGCAACAATTAGCAAACAGTAGGGAAGCACTGTTGCCCACATATTGGAAGATCGAAGAGGCGAGTCATACAGGCCCACTACTCTCATTAAAAGACCTAATAACAGGCTTCATGTGTTCAAGGGGGGAAAGTGCTCTAGTTCACACCCAATGTTATTATCTACAGGCTGTGTTATGCAAAAAGACTTTGCTGCATAGCAATTTCTGTGTGATCCAGGTTATCATTGGCAGAGATGCAAGCTTTGATTCCATGTCTATACTGGATTTACAATATGACAGCTATTTTTATGTTTTTGTAGTCACTTTATATAGCAACTACTTTAAAGCTGTCATCTTTAAAAGCTGTCCATTTCATACTTTAGACTTCAATTGTCCAACAAACTTTTATGATGTTGCAGGAAACACAAAGGCGAGGTGCCAATTAACAGTGCATTCCTCCTATCCGCTTGTGTTCATTAGAGCTATTCATGTCGACATAGCTTATCGATGATCAGTCAGCAAGCCACGTGCACTCGTCCCTGACAACCATGATCAGCAGAGTCAGAAAATATTTAGAGTGACTCACTCTTTGCTCCTTTATCATCATCTCAAACCTTAGCAGATTCCATCCTGCACTATCTGTCTCATTTTGAATAAACACAGCAACACCAATTAGAGTGAAGTCAAGGTGAAGCGGCTGAAGGCACCAGTGCGCAATTCATGCCACTTTGTATTGCAAACACCCAGTTCAAAGAAAATTGGAATGTTGGTTTTGCATCAACTCTTGGTTATTTGTTGTTGTTTTTTTCCTCTTAGACATTTAGAAAAAGTCACTTAATGAAGCCTCCATGGCCTCATCAAAGTATTTCTCTTATGTGAGCTGACAAAATATATGAAGGTGGCCGTGTTCACAAATTTTCCCCCAAGAACTTTCTTTCAGTCATAGTTAAGGTAGCCGCGTTATTACAAGCAAGTCAGATTTTCTGGACTTAAAACGTCAGTCAGAGCTCCTTTATAGACAACATTGTCTCCAGCGTGCTCACTTGGTATGACTTATTTAGATGAATGGTCTGTGGTTTAGTGTTTCTGCGTCTGCTCTCTAAACATGAGATCAATGGAACCCGACTCTAAGATGTCACATGTAGCCATGCACTCAGTTCACTATCATATCTCTGGGCCCCAGACTTTTTGGCAGAAACATTCTTCCATTTTCAGCATAGAACAAGCTCTTATAGCAGCAGTCTGTGACGTGAAATAGGTAGCCACAGAAAGCCCTGTTTGATAAATTATCTGGAACCATTTTAGGATTGCAACATACCGTGAGTTCTCTGCTTCTTTATTGTTACAAGCCTTAATGTGTACTACATTTGCTGACTGATGTTTATGTTGGGTCATAAAAAAGCAGAGTCCCACCTTTGGAGTGGTTTTTATTGTTAAGAATCTATTTTTCACCTAATGTATACACATTTTAACACCTTCTTCTTTATTATTATTATTATTATTATTATTATGTAGCTAGCTGAACATAGTGTACCGTCCTAATAGCCCAAAATAGCATTATGGATATGTGCTTCAGAATGAATAGATATTACCAACGAGTCACTTGTCCACATACTTTAATGATCAAAGAGGCAATATCTTGCTGCGCACATAAAAGAAAACATCTTGTTGGGGTGCAGTTGGCTAACACAGTCCTGATCATTGATACAGATAGTCCCAGTGTGACTGAACATTTTAGATTTTGGAAATTTGTCTTATTTGCGAGGAGGCATTGGAGGCCTAGCAAGCTTATCTGCTCCTCCTCGACAGTGAGAGAAAATACAACAGACATGGTTTAGTGAAGGGAGGGAAAAGAATAACTGTTGTTCTAAAATTGTTAGGGTAGACACAGTTGTAGTCAAGAAAAATTAAGCAAAAAGTCATGAAAGGTTGAGGATTACATTGATTTTGAAGAGCTGAGAGGCAGCAGACAGCGTATGAAATCTTCTAAACACTCTGCATCTGGTATGTCTGTCCTGGGAAAAAGTCTGTGGTTCACAGGAAGTGTTGTTTGTTTTTATATTCATGGCAGCAACAGCAGTTTGGAATAAATAGAAGAAAAAGGGCATTTAGCATGAGCAGTGGTGTGTATCGTAGCTGAACAGACAAGGAAAAGTAAGTTACATCAACTCATACAAAACTCAAACTCAAATAGTAATCACTGTGAAGAGCAGCGTATATGTGGCACCATGATCTTTTACAGTGGATAAACAAAGTGTTTGAGCAAGATACAAACACAGCACTGTAAATGTCAAGTTTCCATTAAATATACTATTCAAATTAAGAGTAAGGTGATTACAGGTAACTGACAATGTCTTTGAATGGATGTCTGCCACATTGTCTTTTATACAGCTACTGAGGGATGCTGAAGTAAACATCAATAGCCTAGTATTATAAGTATTTTTCATCTCCATCACCATAGAGTTGCAAAGTGGGTGGAGCTATTCCAGGAATAAATTAGTAGCCTATTTAGTTGCCTTTAAGAAAAACTTCCCATGCAGAGTTGAATGTTTTATTTAATAAAATAAGAACACAAGCAATTCTTATCACACTCTGGGTTATATATTGATGATCATGACATTTACCAGTATTGTATGGCTGCAGTGCACCGGAACCAAAATAAACCAAGCACTAATAAGCACAATGAAGATGCAACCACTAATAATCTTCAACCACATACTGTACACGGTATGTTGTACCCCCACCAGATGAGGATGTGCACAGCAGGGAAATGCAGGAGTGTCATGTTCATGATGTCCTGAACATGGTTCACCATGCTTTGCCACTTGGCCACCATTACATCTGGATCTCCATTAGGAATTGAAGCGGCAATCCAGTACAAGTGGTTAATAATGGGTGGCAGGTCCTCACACTCCCTCTCCTTTGCAGCTGCATCCAAAGTTTTCCATAGACAGGTTTCAGAACAGAAACAAAATGTTAAAAAAGAAAATGTGATTGTAACAACAGCCAACAAGAAGGAAGCTACTGACACTCATGCCATAAAATCTACCTTTACAAAGTTTTCTGTTTTTGTTCATGTTCAGTCTGAGATGTGTCAGTTCAATTACATGTTAATTATTGAAGTTATAGTTGGACCGGACTGCATCATACTGAGAGTTGTTAAATATTGTTGCCCCTAATGGAGTGGACTTTTTTGTTTGCTCTCGCACATGTACAGCTATTACTATATATAAGAGTAAATCTGCACTACTTGATGACAGTGGAAAGCTGAAGTTGCACTGTGAGTCACAGTGAAGCACAGATGGTGGTTAAGGAGCTAGTAGAACTGTCTGTAGTTGCATCTGCCCCTTCATTACTTTGCATTATCTCCCAAAATGTTATAACACACCAACATTACACCATATGAAAATAAACTGTGCCATCCAAGTCACCAAGCTATATAGACTTCAGGGTTGTAATGCTAGTTACCAATTATGCCTTACCAAAACAGAATGCTAATGCTAGCTAACAATAGCCAGTAGCCCTTATGCCTTTGCTGCTCAAAATGCCTGCTTTTCCCTTTGAATATTTTCCCTTGTGTCTTGTAAAACATATAACATTTTGCATTAACTTTTCAAATGGTCCTTTTAAGTAGGTTAAGTATACGTATGCATACAGTGTATATGCAACCATATATATACATATATATAGTCCTTTGGGTAATAATATATCCTATGAAGCCAACAGTGTAATTTGTGCTAAAGCAAACATAGTAATAGCATTATAAATCAGAATCAGAATCAGAAATACTTTATTAATTCCAGAAGGGAAATTGTTTTTTGATACAGTTGCAGTGCTCAATAGAAGTTATTGAAGAATAAAAATTCCATCGTTTTATACATATTTTCAGGACAGATAATGAAAGTAATTGTCAGCCCT
>JAVQJL010102955.1:0-26649 GCA_036024295.1 Nannoperca obscura
ATATATATATATATATATATATATATATATATATATATATATATATATATGCTTTACTTAAAAAAATAAACAAATCATGTGGTACTGTCAATTTGGTTATTGTTCTGTAGAATTGTAGCATTGTCTCTTGAGTATATACAAATCATGATGTTAACAGCAACTGGCACCACTTTCAGAAATAGGGGTACAGTAGGAGTCTATTTCTGTCCCCCAAGTTACAGCTATACTAATGGTCCCCCCTAGGGCTTATTATTGGACCTGAAGGTAACTATATGTACCTTTCTGTGGTAAAAAGGTAAATACATGTTCCCAAGCAGTAAAAGGTACATATATGTACCGTTTATTCTAAATGTTAAGGCATGATGTTTGGCATGAAGACAGCATTGGATTTGAAGGTTTTTCTGTTTCCTTATGTATAAGTGACAATCCTGACTAAAGATATATGAATATTCACACTGAAATAAATATTGGACCTGTTTTTAATGAGCACCATTCTGGTAATATTATAACCAAAGAGAGTGGCAGGAGACAAAAGAGGTAACATTTCATTCTGCTGCAATGGTCAAACTGTAAACTGCTGAGTGTTTGGGACTGCATCTCAAATTGGGATTCTGTAAAAATGAGGAAGTTGGTTAGACAACAATAGTAGGGCGTTTTTTGAAACACTGAATCAGAACTCAGAATTGAAGTTTCATCTATGTGTGACCAACAACAGTCAACAATGCCAAGTATGCCGTCAGAGATGTATTTGTCAAAGTTATCCTGCATTCAGAGATAATTCCACTATTTTGGCAAATCAAGTACATTTTTACTTGATTTGCCAAAGATCCACATAGACACCATGTGGATGCTTTGTGGTAAAATGTTGGTTCCTCTGTCATATGAGTTAATTATGAGTTAATGCACATTAATGCATACAGTGTCAAGGTTGATGGAGAATGGACATTACCGAAACCAGGAGATAAAATGGACTTCCAGGCAAATTACATTTACTCTGTGGATAATGGTTTATTTGTCGCAGTTTGACATTGTGTTTCAAATGAAAAGAAATTGAAATGTGAAAATGAAAATGATTTAATATATTCTGACACTGTAAATTTCATTCTGTATTTACTGAAATGTGAAATTGAAATGTAAAAATGAAAAAAAGCTTTATTTTCTGAGAGGGTATGCATACTGAATTAAAAAACAACATATTACCAGTGATATTGTCTCCCTTGCAATTTAATTTTTTTTTATTTTATTGTTTGCTAGTTTGCAAATAAAGCCATTCCATGTCCTTTTCACATCTGACAAATACTGTATGTGATGTTTGTTTTATTCAACATCTTATATAACACAGTCAGCAGGGCAACAGCTTTAACAGCTGTGGATTCCTTTGCTGACAATGATAGTTTTTAATGAATTATTTTTGTTTTATGTGGGGGCAGCACAGGGCAGCAAGTTTCAGTCCAATCTGATCAGGGTTCTGCTGTGGCTGTTTTCTTTTAAGAAAAGACTGTAGCCACCTCTCACACTATGCAGGAGTACTGGATGAGTGTGAGCTTTGCACAAAGGTTTAGGTCTGTTTTGACAGATTGTTTTGTGGCTCACTGTGAGGCCAATTCACTCTCTCTGGAGATTTGAGAATCCCCATCAGACTTCAAATGAGACATCTCACGACACCGAGGACAAAATGCTGTCTTTGTTTATATCTGACTCCAGTGGATAGATGTACATTACTTCCATTGCAAAAGACATGATTAGTGATTGGCATGTCACATAGGAATCTCTTAATTTTGTGGATTAAAAAGAAAAAGACTCTTTTGTCATTTGAACCTGTGGGTTATTTTAAGACAACATTGGACAACATACATTACCACTTGTGTAGATTCTCTCTACACTCAGCGATTTCATAGTTTTTAAATTTGGGGATTTAACACTCAACCATGCCCCTGTTTGCTACTGTCATAAAAGAAGCAATGCCACGATAATAGATCTAAACATTCTCCTACGCCGAGCTTTTTTACCCAGCAAAACCTTATCAGCGGCATCACCACTCTTGAAGAATCACAGTTTCACCTGTACAATCACCAGTGTCTAAGATCACTTTTCAACATTTGTTGGAAAAATGGGCACATCTGGTGTGATATGAGATTGCAGCACCCAGGGCCCTTTTCCCATAGCATGCCTAAGTTTGGCATTGGATTTTCAGCAAAAAACTAGTTGCCCACCTTATAAGGTGCTATGAAAAAGTGCCAGTGTGAATTCTAAAGCCATCTCAGGAGGAGAAGTTTAAAGGTTTGGCGTCCTGGCAACCAGTATCTCTCGTTGTTGTGGTGTCCTTGAGAAAAACATAAACACCTCTCTGCAGTAGAAGTGCTGAACCTCTTTGCCACTGAAATTTGACTTTAGCGTTTATCCACATGCATTACACTCGCATGAGTCACAGCACATTATGATGAGGGGCTACTTCAAATTAATATAGTAAGGACTTCTTTATATGGACTAAAAATGATGAAGAAACACTTGTGCTGTTCATCGTGTCTTTGGTTCATACAAACAAATCATGTCATCATGTCTGCTTTGCTTAAATTGTATGAAGAGTTCAGGTGACCTCCAGACATAAGAAGCCAGTCGATACAACAAGAAATTGAGTATAAGCCTATAACATGATTAACGGTATTCTAACCTATATGAACATTATAGAGCAATACATTCTCAGTTGATGTTTGGCGCTGGTTGTTCACTGATAGTCCTTAAAGCTCACCTGAGAAAACAATCTTATTCTGTCTACAGTTTTTCCTGAGATATTTTCTATGACAGTCAGATAATATTGCAAACCACAACCTAAAATCTCATTAAACCCAATTAAAATCATATAACAACTGCTGCACTCAAGTGGACAACAAGAGTACTACATGTGGATGTTTCTATGAATTCTCTGTAAACTGTATTTAGCTGAAAGTGGTGTGCTTTGACTAATTGTAACCACATTAAAAGATGATTAGTTGGCTGTACACTGAGATTCATCAAATGTATTAGAAGACGAAAGATTATTACTCAGTACTTAAACACGCGCAACGTACTTTTAGATGTATCACTTGTTTACACTAAGGGACTTCATAATTGATCAAATACATTTTTCATAAAGTTTAAAATAAAATGAAAGGGACAACACTGCAATCAAAGAGAGTCATTACATTTTTGCATTCTGTCCACGGAGGCTACAGCCAGAGCGTGGTTTAGAGTGCTTACTGCTCTGACGTCTGCAGGAGAGTGAACAAGACGAGTCTCGCGATATTTACACTAAGGGTCAAAGTTGACGTTGGCCATGTGTGTATGTTGCCGCATCTACTACAGTACTGTTGGATACAGCTACAGTTTGTACTTTATTTATAAATATTCGTGAATATAGACATTAGACTTTGGGTTAAAAGGCCGACTTACGACTATAGGAGATTTTTTGTTTACGCAAGGATTAAAGTTAAAGTTAGTTTTATCAGAATATTCTGTTCTGCTCCGCGTTAGCTGCAGTAGCTCAGCTGATATAACAGTTTGCATCATTTAGCGGCTTGATTTTGTAATGATGGCTTAGCGTGACATGTTTAAAAACCGACCACTGTTGAGTGCCTTAGCTAACCACGGACTGACGTCAAAGAGAAACGGTAAGCCTGATAAAGATGTGACAATGATGAATGTCCATGTAACAATGAGGTGGTGGCACGTCATTATCACGGAATGTTTCGTTTTATCTTCACAGGTGGCCTCTTTAAGTTATTTTGCATGATGAGTGAAGGATCCAGAGATGAACACACAGCCAAACTGCTGAAAAGAGCCAATGAGGAAAATGAAGACTCTGCTGAGAGGGTGCAAGCTACAAAAAGAATAAAAGCAGATGGGGAACCCACTGAAGATGAAAAGAAATATCCCAAAAAGAAAGTGGTCCTCCTCTTGGCATACTCTGGGAAGGGATACTATGGCATGCAGGTACATGCTGTAGATGGTTTCCCTCTCTCCCTTATGAGCACTTTCCTCTTATGTTTTGCTAAATTGAAATGTTTTCTGTGATTCAGAGAAATCCTGGAACCTCTCAGTTTAGGACCATTGAAGATGACCTGGTCACTGCACTTATTAAATCTGGTTGTATTCCTGAAAATCATGGCGACGACATGAAGAAGATGTCTTTCCAAAGATGTGCCAGAACAGATAAGGTATGGGTTTGTACAGTTCGCACAAGAGGAACAAGGCCAACAATGCAGATGAAGAATGAAATATCTACTGTACTGTGCTGCCTAACTGTTGCGTGTACTGGTGTGGCATTATGACACACTGTTTGTGTTTGTCTGTTTGGATTTGTTTAGGGCGTGTCTGCAGCTGGCCAAGTGGTGTCTCTAAAGCTGCGGTTGATTGAAGACATTATTGAAAAAATCAATGAGCATCTGCCACCACAGATCAGAGTGCTTGGTGAGTCTTTAGTTCTTGATATCTTTCAGTATTTGCTGAATTACATACATTCATACAAACAAATGGTTTCTCATACTCCGATTTTATTGATTGCAGCCAAGAGGAGGGGTTAAACATTCAGCAGTTCATTTTTACTTCTGTTCCCACAGGTCTTAAACGGGTCACCCAGGGTTTCAATTCCAAAAACAACTGTGATGCTCGCACATACGCCTATATGCTTCCAACAGTAGCCTTATCCCCAAAAGACTATGATACTGGAAATATAGCAGCCTTTCGCCTTTTGCCAGAGACACTTCAGAGGGTGAACCGTCTGTTTGCTCTTTACAAAGGCACTCATAACTTCCACAACTTCACCTCTCAGAAGGCTGCAAATGACCCCAGTGCCCGTCGCTACATCACAGAGATGTCTTGTGGAGAGCCTTTTACCTGCAGCGATACTGAATTTGCAGTGATCACTGTGCGCGGCCAGAGCTTCATGCTGCACCAAATCCGCAAGATGATCGGCCTGGTGATTGCGGTGGTGAAGGGCTACGCAAAGGAGGAAGTGATGGAGCGGAGCTGGGGACAGGAAAAGGTGGATGTGCCCAAAGCTCCAGGACTGGGGCTGGTCCTGGAAAGGGTTCACTTTGACCGGTACAACAAACGATTCGGAGGGGACGGTCTGCATGAGCGGCTGGAATGGGACAGCGAAGAGGAGGCAATCAAGGCCTTCAAGGAGGCTCACATCTACCCCACCATTGTCGAGACAGAGTGTCAGGAGGGCTCCATGGTCAACTGGATGTCCACACTTCCTATCCATGACTTTGAAGCCACAGCTACCGACACACGAGACACTAAGGACCAGAAACAGGTATCTGAAAGGCACAACAGAGTAACAGCATTTTATTTAAAACACCTGATGTTTGACATTAAATATGTACAATATATATATAGTATGTTACGTATTCTTGTTAATTGTTGATCTCCTTTCCCCACAGGACAATGCAGATGTTGGAAACGACTCCGATTAGGTCGCCCTTCCTGCTGAAAGAAGACATTTTCTCACCAAAATATTCTCACTTTGTTGGGAATTAGCATTCTTTTTATAATATCTTCCAGGATTTACTTCTTTTTGTGGGATTTAATTCTGCTTCTCTTATACAAATGAAATTAAAATTTTTAAAAAAAAAAAAAAGAAAAAAAAGCCTTTGTGTTCTTTATTGTACCCTGATTGTCTTGTTAATTTCACCCTGTAAAAAATGAGGATGTCTCAGCCAGGTTAGTGCTGGCAGTTAAACAGTTTGACTCTAGGTTTGGATTAAAAAAAAAATCATAATACAATACTCACCTACCCATATGTACATCAAAAGAGTTACTGGTTGCTGTAGTCATTCCTCTTGTCCATACTGGCTGTGAAGCATTTGCACCATACCATTTTTCTTTTAATATGTACATAAAGCATGATGTTAATGCCCTATGTTCAAATTTGTATAGCCAGTTAATGCCCTTTGTTGAAAACTATATTCATGTTGGTAAGATCATTGACAAATCCCCTGACAAACTTACATTGTGCTGGTTAAAACTGTGGAAATGGAATGAGAAACTTTAAGTTAACCTTTTATCCTCCTCAATTTTAATGGCATACATTGAACTAGGAAAGTCAACCTCAGTATTAACACATGGCACTAACCTTTATATCGGAGCTACAGTAGTTCAGATCTGACAATCTTTTCTGATTGTATCATACTGTTAGTGATTAATTTATATTCATGTTTTGATCTGAAAGCTAAGTATTGACAGAACACAGCTGACAGAAAAAATGTTGATTAAATGCGTTACATCTGCACCCCAGCAGTGGTTTGATACTCTCAAGTGGTAAAGATAAAACTTCACCCTCCAGTCACTAGGAGGCGAAACAACAGCTGAGTGTGTTGGAATAACGTTGCTTTCGAGACCCTTGGATTTATAGTAAAGTAGAGTTTACACATTTCAACTATGATTGCCGTGTTTCCACGGCAGTGAAATACAATTCAAATTAAGTATATATGTTACGTACACCCATAAACCGCAATATCTATATTATCTACTCTAATTTTGGGTTAAAATTCATTAAAAAAATTCTAGGATGTTTGTAATATCAGGTTTTTCCGTATTATTCACTTGTCACGTGAACGGAGCATCACTCAGTAATCATGGCGCCGGCCAAAAAACGCAACGTGAGTTCGGCAAAAACAACAGAACGAAGTAAAAAAAGTGCTAAAATTGACCTAAATAACAAAGTCGACTGTATACTTGAGAGTAGAAAACATGCCAACGACGTTTTTGACATTGCCGAGTTCCTTCAGGTAAATATACGCAACTACACTTCACGTTTGTTTGAGCACCCCAGCTGAATACATGCTGGTTAGCTAGCTTTATTGTCACCGGGGAGGTTGTTAACTTCTCTAGGTTACCAAAAACAGAATTCTCTACATGTGTTTGTGTTCTCTGTGTCCGATTGCAGTCAGAAAAAGAGAAGGATGTTATCAGTGCTGTCGATGCGTGCGGCAGATTGTTCTGCACCTTGTTGGAGAGAAAAGAGCTGTTTATGGGGAAACTGCCCGGAGAGGAAGAGGCTTTGAGCGGTGAGTAGGGGCTGATTATCCATTATAATTAGCCCTAGTTATGAGGTGGATGTTAGCATGTTTCACACCTGCACTACTGTACCTACACCTACATGAGAATGATGGCATATCAAATGAAACAAAAAAAAGTGTATTCTTTTAAACAAAAGAAAAAAAGCACATCCACAGCAATAACAATAGCTACAGTCAATAAAGTAAAATAGAAAGCAGTTCTGCTTCAGAGAAGACAAAAGTCCATACACACACACACACGTGCATACATACAAATTTAATAAAATAAAAAACAGCAAGGTGCTTTATAGTGGGAACAGCACATTAGTCCTTACCCTGAAAAGATTTCAGTACAGGGTCCCAGGCTCTATTGGCTCAGGGTTACAGGCTCTATTGGCTCAGGGTTACAGGCTCTATCCCACCCTCTGTCTTCATTAAAAAAATCTCAGTCTCTCCAGATGTAATGTGATGGCCATCTCTCTCAACCACAGCTCGTACGTGGGTATCAAATGAAACGTGTTTATAACAGGACATTGAAAGACGGGAACACGGTTCCAAACTCTCACTAGGGTGCGAATCATGTCATTGTTGTCTGTATCTGTTGTGGTTCAGGAGGGTACAGTGCTGAGGAGAAGTACCGCGTGTTCATGCGACACCGTTACAACAGCTGTGTGGAGATGCTGCTGGAGCACCTCAGCCATAAGCTTCACACAGTCAGGGTGAGTTAAAGGAAAGCTTGACTGGATATTACACACACACACACACACTGTCTTGACAAAGAGCCATGCTGCTTTTACTGTAAAAATACGTCTCAGATGGTACTGTACTGTGAATTCATCTTGTTTAATTTCTTTAGTCACACATTTAGACTGCCATAAGAGTCACACAAATGAACATATCCTTTCAGACATGAAGTTCTATCAAAGAGTATATGCGATGAGACGTGCTGGAAGCTTTGTTCTTTCAGTCCACGTGGTTCTTTTCCTATACTTCTCACTTAGTCAGTACAGGTGTTTTTCACTTTTTGTGCACAAATGAGTGGCAAGTGTGATTAGGTACAATGTTTGTAGCAATATCTTTGAGTCAGCATCCTTTTTGATGATAACACTTTGTTCTCTTTGGCGCTGTTAAATGAACTATTGTCCTGTTTATTATTCTTATTGTTAAAAGCCATGGAAATAAGTGTTGATAACTTATTAAATATTATGTGGTAGATTATTGGCTTTTATCTTGTGTGCTGTCACCGGCATAGAAGCTCAGGTCCACCAATCAATATTTAGCTGTTAACTTTCTGATGTTGCATTTAACCCCCCCTCAACTTGAGAAAGGACTTGCCTTTTTTTTTTAAAATAAATAAATAATGTCCGAATACAGGAGAGTGCCCTGTGCTGCCTGATGAAGTTTGCTGCCGGAGAAGGACGACATCCCCTTGAGGACTTGGACTGGAGTGAACACTACAGCTTCCCAAGAGAACTCATCCAGGTAGGAGTTTGTCACGCAGCCCAGCCATCAGTGGAGGGAATAATATCTTCGATCGGTTTCTTTTATGTGACTTCAATAATTTCCCTGTGTCATTAGCCAAGACAAAAAAGACGGCAGTTTTTTTATGCTTTCGGAAACATCAACCTTTTTGTCATCAGTGGCACAGGCGCCTTCTGATATTTCTGTTATTATTTCATGGTCAGGCAGTGGTGGACAGACTGCTGTCTAAAACTACAGACAACTCCCTGCTGATCTCCAGATTCCAGGAGTTCCTTGAGATGGAGGACGTACGCTATTATGTCATGAGCTCCATCCGTGAGAATTCGGGAAAAGTCATGGACAAAAACAAAGGGGTAGGAAAACTCTGTTTGGCGCCTAGCATATCGGCTGTTGCTGCTTTCATTGTCACAATTGAGATGCAGTTTTTTAATTTAGAAAATAGTTTTGCTGAATACTGTTGGCTTGTCTTGTTCCTCTCAGGCATTGGTGCCCGTATATCAGAGCAATGTGTTCACCCTCATGTCCAACATCAGTGTGCCAGGCCAGGAGTCAGAGCTCACCAATTTCATGGTCAAACAGGAAGGTGAGACTTACTTTTTGACAATGCCATAATGTCACAGTGTGTGTTTGTGCTTTGCGATGATGCTGAACTGTCACTGTGTTGGGAGAAAAGGCTGTTTTCTGCCATTAAAGTGATTGTTTCATTTCCAGCCAAGCACGAGGACTGGAAAGCATCTAAACTGAATGTAAGTCAAATATTTTTGAATCCAGCATTCACATTTCTGCTTGCAACTTACATGTTTCCTGAATGAGACCGTATATGTTCTACCTCATTATAGGAACACAAGCGCGTCTTTGAGAGGATGTGGCTGGGCTTTCTCAAGCACAAGGTTCTATACAAATCACAGTTTTCTAATCTTAAACATTTCTTATTACAATCAATGTTTTTATTCTTTGTACACGTCTATCTATGACACTGTGGCATCAAGGTTGTCTCATTCATTTCTCATCTCTCTATTGTAGTTGCCAAGCAACATGTATAAAAAGGTCCTGGTGATTCTCCATGACTCCATTTTGCCTTACATGAGTAAACCCACGCTGATGATTGACTTCTTGACTGCTGCCTATGAAGTGGGTAAGTTCTGAATGTGGCTTAATAGTGACAGTACTCCCATCAACTTAATTTGAACTTTAATATAATCATGTGGCATTTTTACATCCGGTCTATGGGATGTATACTTTGTCACTGGGTGATGTTGGTAATCATGGTATGGCATTTTGCCATGTGTTTGTGGAACAGGTGGGGCTATCAGCCTGCTGGCACTCAATGGCCTTTTTGTCCTTATACATCAACACAACCTGTGAGTATTATGTGACCACTTTCATTAGTCACGTTAATTAATTATCAATCCTGAAGGACAGTAGACTGAAATATATTTTTGTGTGTGTGTTTTGCAGAGATTACCCTGATTTCTACAAGAAGTTGTATAATCTGCTCGAGCCTTCCGTTTTTCACGTGAAGTACAGAGCACGCTTTTTCCACCTAGCTAACCTCTTCCTCAGTTCCAGGTAAGATCAATTATGCTTCACTAAAAGTTTTACTTTAAGTCAGTTTATCATGTTATAGTTGTCTGCATCGGTCCTCTTTGACAACTGGACAGGTATACAGTGTTGTAGTTAATACTATTTGCAGTTGACCTGCAGTACCCGAGTTCCACTTTAACAGCTACATTTCCCAGTCTAACCACACCTTTTGATTGCTGGTCACTGATTAGCCCCACTGAACTAAATGGAGGCCACATGATGCAGCAGCAGCAGTAGTTGTTGTGAAGGTTTTTTTGTAATCTAAACTGTTAAATAAGCAAATGATTTGCATCTTTACATTAGTAACCTATATGTTGTATATGTGTTTGTGCTTGCCTCCAGTCACTTGCCTGTGTACCTGGTAGCTGCGTTTGCCAAACGCCTGGCTCGTTTGGCTCTCACAGCACCGTCTACCTCCCTCCTCATAGTGCTGCCCTTCATCTACAACCTGATCCGTCGCCACCCATCCTGCAGAGTCCTTATTCACAAGCCCAGCAAAGAGAATGGTGAGTGTCAGGAATTTCATAAGATTTTGTAATTTCACCAGTTTATAGATAGAGACGCTTTGTAAAGATGTTACTTAGGATATATTTAGATGTCTGTTTGTGTTCGTGATGACAGAGCCTTTGGAGGACCCGTATCTAATGGATGAAGAGGATCCTGCTCAGTGCCGTGCCTTAGAGAGCAGCTTGTGGGAGATTAAGGTGCGTACAATACGTGATGCTCTTGGATTCGCATATATTAGTCATCCATGACACCGACTACAACTGACTTGTGTCAGCCAAGATTTCAAGATGTCACGTTGATTAGAAGAGCTGAAGCTGAATATCATACATGTATAGGAGATTAATTTAATAGAAGCGTATTTCATTTTCAGTTAAAGTTTACATTATTTTCTTCTCCTTCCCTGCAGACATTGCAGAAGCATTACCATCCAGATGTGGCCAAAGCTGCTCTGCTGATCAACACACCCCTGTCAGAACAAGAGGATGACATCAGCGAGGTGCTGGAGATAACAACATACGAGGTGACACTTCAAAACTTAACTGCTGTCTGTAGTGTTTAGTAGTTTAGATAAGTTACTCAATGTTGTCTTTTAGTACGTAGAGACTAAATATACGTTTATTCTAATAATGTCAATACTCAGTGTGGCCCATGTTCTTGTCCCCAGCTGATGGAGAGAGACCTGAAGCAGTCTCAGAGCAAGAAGGTCCCACTGGAGTTTGAAACTGCAACACAGTTACTGAAAGGAGGGGGAGATGTGTTAAGTCAGCATTTCTGTCTTGATTGAAACAAGTAAACACGAGGAACTGCATTCACAGTGTGGTAAACATTTCTGGGACCAGAACACCTCTCTTCTGAAAAAGTATATAAAGGCATCTTTGAGACCCACACCAGCTACTCTGCAGCAGCAACCAGAACAACAGCCATGCATTTCATCTGGAGTTGTGTGATTGTTTTTCTTTGTGACCATTGATGTCTTTGATGTGAGTATTGTACACCAATAAAAACCTTTCCTAATATTATGGTTTGTAATTCTCTGTGACAGGCAAGTTTGTTAAATAGTTAAATAAAATCAGTTACAAATGAATGGGATTTAATTATGTTAGATTTAGATACTGTGTGTCCAACATGATCAGTGATCACAGATGTACCATGAGACTTTGCAGCTCTACAGTGCTTAGTTAGCCTGTTTTAGATCATTTTATGGCATTTTCACAGTTAATTTCAGTCTCACTGCTACAACAGCAGTTAGCCATTTTTAGCTAAATGCTATACAGAACTATTTAAAAAACAGTTGAGGACACCAGTGATAAAAGCAGAATCAATGTTTCAGTTTCAGGTAGCCATAAACACGTGTGTTTGTGGCTTTAAGTTTTCGCTTATTACAAATGAAACTATAGGTGTTAGCTTACCAGGGTTATGCTAACGTTACAGCCCACGCAGAATGTTGACAGTTGACACCATCAGGAGGCCGTTTCTCCACCGTGTTGTGATAACCGGTTGAGAGGTTACCCTAAAATGCTCTTTTCCACCTCCTGTTCACATGTCGTCCTCTTGTTAAGTGTGCCATATGGTCGCACAGCAGGCAGCCTTTGGGTACAAGAACGCCGTGAGAGAAAATTCAGAATCATAACCGACTTCTGCTTAAGGAGAGCAAATCATTTCAGGGAGAAGCTGCCCAAAACATGTAGCCTACTTAGAGAAGGACACGCAGAGGAGCAAAACATGTTTGAAGCCATGGTTATGTAACGCCGTGATATACAGCATCCCTGCAGTTTTTGCTTTTAAGAAGTGTTTATGTATTTGTATATTTATAAATATTTATATATTTGAAGGCTGATTCTTATTGAGGATTACAAGCACATGGCATCAGACTCTTCCAAAACTGGGAAGGTGAGAAGACAGCAACCCGGAAGACCACTGTGAAGAGGATGAGAGAGACAGAAGAGAGTCACTTGGATGTGTAAGTTATTCATAACAATATTCGGTATTTTACCAAAACGTATTGCACTGTATAGGATGTTGAGGATTTCTTATGGGCATTTAAGTTTAGCAGTTATTCAGATGCAACATCACATCCTTAGATTTACTTAGTTTTTGTCTTTTTTATGGATATGCAAACTGCACTTTTACAAAGTTATTCTCAGTTGCTAAAACTCTACCAAGGCATTCACAGCTAGGCAGACTTTTGTAAAAAAAAAAAAAAGTTTTGAAAGAGGAACTTTTTCTTTTGTTTAAAATAATGCAGTTCCACATACTGTAGGCCTCACTTGTTCTTTTGACATCTAAAATGGCATTTTTACCTGGGTATGACATGATGTGTGTAAAGTAAAACCTCCAAAACGCAAGTGTTGTTTGCTCAGAAACTGACTACATGGTGTCACAATAGTAATGCACTAAATGACATACTTTAATATAAAGCAGTGATATCATGAAATCAATCATAGTAATGGGGTGATAGATCATTAGTAGGTAGATAGCAAGTGAAAAACCACATTCGGCCTGGATAATGACGTCGGCACAGCTCTCTCCTCTCACTTTGATAGATCTGTGAGAGATGCTTGGCACTGCAGGTTCATAGGTAGCTTGGCAGGACAGGACATTTCTCCATAAATCTACGTGACTCCTGAGCTTTGTGTTGTTGTTGTTGTTGTGTCTGTCCTCTTCCTCCAGTCCCCTGCGAGGAAATAGAAGCTGTCCAAGGTGAGTCAGCACAGAGAAGCTGTTTGAGCATTTGGCTAAGGCTCTAAGAGCGACAGGGGAAGAGGGAGCTGATTAATCCTACAGTTATTTTTCTGTTACCTCTGAGAAAAGGCAAGTATGAAAACAAATCACTCGTGTTCCTTCTTTGTCCTTTAAAGTGTGGCACTTTGTTGTTGATAGTATCCATAAAAAGCAGGTCACTTTTTTTGAGTATCTCTAATCAAAAATTATTTTTTAAAAATGTTTTTAAAAATGTGATCTTGTTCTGCAGTTTTTGTTCATTACAAAATAAATACATTAGTCTAAAAGACAGAAAACACATGACTGAAATCAGCTGAGTATTTATTATGATGCAGCAGTGGAGTCAGATAAGTACAAGTACAAGCAGCATTAACCTTCTTTATCCTCCATGTGTCACTCTATAGTAGTTACTGTGAAAATGGTATTCCTGTGTGTGTGTATGTGTGTGTGTGTGCTTGTACAAAGGTTAAAAAACAGGACAGCATAGATGGGGATTTAGCACAGCATGATAAAAGCTGATGTTTTTTTCCACGCTCGCCTCTGTCATTGTGTTGCTGTGATACAGTAATCCTCGCTTATGTAACTGAGTGGAGATCTCTCTCTCTCTCTCTCTCTCTCCCTCTCTCTCTCACTCACTGAACACACTCATACACATGCACATCGAACACACACACACACACACACATACATCAATCATACCAGTCAGCACCTACAAACATGTAGACGAACTGATGCAGAGGTCAGCAGTGTTAAAGTGGAAAAGTTTGCTGTCAGGGATTGATTATGCACTACTATGTACTTGTAGGAACAAGCAAATTGTGTGATTTTAATGAAAGAAGATGAAGGAATTGTACAGTAAGTGCCAAGAAACTCTTTGCTGGATTCGTTAGCACTATGTACATGCAATATGCCATGTATTCTTCTCTATGTGTTTATTTGTGAATTTGTGGTGATAATACATCTTTTACTGTAGTATTTGACTACTTTGTCTTTGTTACGCATGTATTTTTTGCTTTAAATTCTGATGATTTGTAAATTAAAGCTTTACGCTAATATATATTGTTATGGGTGGCAGAGTACCAAAATAAAAGTGAACAAAATAGTCGGAGAAAAAAAACAACATTTTAATTACATGGTAACATGCAGACATTGCAGTGGTAAATTTACTTAGAGAATAGAAAACTTAGACAAACATAGACTCACGTAAGCTCCAACATTCAGGTGAATATAAATCTTAACTAGATTACTACTTGTTACCTGTGCAGTGTATGGATGTTTTTCTGTGTATACATCTGCTTAAAGTACATTTATTATGTACACATTCAGTTGTATGTTTTGCTTTTGATTGTGTGTGTGGTTCAGTAAGCGTATGCTTAGGAGGTGTGAGTTTTGCGGTGTGGCTTCAGTGTGTGTAATCTCTGGTTGTGTGGGTTTTGCAGGTGATAATGCGGGATCACACGTCCAGCGCTCATGTGGAGGAGCTGCTGAGGCAGTCTCAGATGGAGTTACAGTGGATCCAGAGACAGCTGGCCATGATCGCTGCCAGAAACATACACCATCACCACCTGCACACCAAGGGCAAGGTACTGTGGTGCCACATACTGTAGGCCTGTTACTACTACTGCTACAATAAACCGTGAAACGGTAAGAGTTTATATTCCTATTAGCCATAATAGAATGATACTGATACTAACACAAAACAGGCCTCCTCTGTTATTAGTCCACTTGAGGATGAAGCACCATATTTATGGACTGTCCTTAGAAAAAAGGAACATCTGCACCAACTAATATGACAGATCTTCATTACACGTCATTATGATGTAACATTAGATAACTGTGTATGAAGTTATGATGTTGCTGTTGCAGTTTATTAAACCACCTTCTCCAATACATTCACAGAAATACACAGAAATAAACCTATGCAATGCCATTAATTGTGATGTGTACCTTAATTTAACAACTCAAACTATGACCAAATGTTTAGCCCTGCATGTACAGTAAAAGGTTAAAGTTCCCACTTAAGGGCAACTTAATTGCTACCATCACTAGACAGAATTTATAAAGGTTTGCTATTATGCAAGTGGGAATTACACAACATTTGATTATCTTCTTACTCTGAAGGTTTCTGAACTGTGGAGCACACAAGCAGAACACAAACTTGATTAAAGATTTTTCCAAACCATGCTATCGCTAAGTGCAACAAAGTTATGATATGAGCTCAACATCCCTTTTTGCTCTCCAGCATGGTCACCGTTGTTATTGCCGAATGTTATTTAATCTCATTCAAGCTCATCCAGTCTTAACATTTGTAAGGTAGAGAGTTTTGCGTTTTTGACCGCAAATCCGTAGTTTCAAATAATCTCTTACCTCATCCAACCCTGACAAAAGCACACCTGTCTGCTGCTGTGTTTTGGGAGCTTTCATAGCAACTGACATCCCATTATCGGATTGAGATTGGCTGCCTAACACTCTGAATTGTATTCCTCTTTTATAAAAAGGCAATGATAGATTGTAATAGGCTTTCTATCTTTGACAACACTCAGGCCTTTTAGTGAAGTATCAAATAACTTTTGTAAATTGTCCTGTGTGCAATATACACATATTTGGATTTCAAAATGTAATCTGTTAGGTTCTTGTAAAACAGTGTCATCATGTATCACCAGGTGTAAAGAAAGTGTTCAACATAATAACAACATCTCAGATATTTGTATTGGTTTTTGCCATTATTTTTATTGTATTCCAAGCATTTTACAAATATGTCCAGAAGAGGACAGCACACTTCAACACATTTCAGTGTTAAAAATCCACCAAGTTGAGAAAGATACCAGGCCATGATGTGGACCAAAGGTAGCAGCTTGTTTAAGTAGTTAAATGACACCTTGCCTGCAGCTATTTGCATATTTTAAGGGGTCATTGCATATTTCTGCCTAACCCTGTTTCCATCTGTTCCTGAACCCTGGTCTCACAGAGCTTCATGTCATGCCTGAAAACTAATTCACTACGAGAGTAATGCATCTACAGTGAGGATGGGAACAGACAGAGAGCAAAGTGTTGCTAGGCAACAGAGTGGAACAGAGCGTACATTCTGCTTTCTCTTCTCACTCACGCACTTATTGTCTCTTTCTTTCTTTCTGTCCTCTCCTCTGTCCTGAGCCTCCGTCCCCAGCGTTAAGCAGAGAACGGCTATCGACAGAATACACTGCGCCCACTGCTGATGTAAGCTCACTGAAAACCACCACAATGATTTAATTTGAGTTCTCTGATCGGGGATCTAGAGGAGGTGAAGAGACCAAAGGGATGGTTGTGTCTGAGGTCTGCCCAGGAACATGACAGTGTAGATTTGATTTGATGTTAGAGGAAAGTTACAAGTTTTAAAAGAAAGGAAACACTACTGACTTACACATAGTGAGATGTATAGGAGACATATACTGTATAAATGTGGGATGGAGTGATGTATGGATCATTGGTTGTGTTAACAAAAGAGTCATTATCTTGTGTCTGTTAGAAAGGAAGATACAGAGGAGATGTGGAAGCTGGACTGTGATCTGCTCTGCTTGGGAAATTTATTCAGAAGACAAAAATGCTCATCTATGATGTAATGATTTACACATCACTGCTCAACAGATTTACACAGTCCATTTAAATGAAAGCTGCCACGCATGTCTGTTTTTTTTTGTGCATGTGTGACGTTTTTTGTCAGTTGAACAGGGCGTGCACATGTCTGCGTATGAGTGAGAGAGAGAGAGAGTGAAAAAGAAGGGAGGGGGGATTTTTAAAGCACGTCTGGAGGAAGGAGCAGAGAGCGTGAGGGGAAGCGTTAACAGATTCAGGGGTGGGACTGAGTGACTGTGTGTGTGAGAGAGTGTCAAGCCACTGTAGCTGCTTTTGCTCTCACTGATAGGGTGAGACATCCAGCCTGTTACAGTGGCATACAGAGTAGGCAAGCTATTAAAGCTGCAGCTTGGAAGCGCTCATTACAACAGCACACACAGGCACTCGTACACCGGCATACACGTGCACACACACACGGACGCCACCTTCACTGCCAGCTTATGATGTGACGGGAAGGGAAGAGAGTCATTTATGGACAAAGGGGTTACTGCCTTTTAAGGTAGGGATATTGTCATTATCTGCATCAGCAAAAACCTACATGTCCGTACACACTGCTGTCCCACTCCCCCTCTTTTTTTTAGATTGTTTGATACTGTTGATTTTCTTAATCTCAATACACAACATATAATACACTGGATGTTGCTGTGGCTGCTGTAATTCTCAGAGATTTAATACATTCTGGGGAACATAAGAGAACATGTGGTCCATTTATGAGGAGCAGTGAGTTTTTATGAATGATAGTGAACCCCACTCAAAGGGAAATACATTTATAACAAAATTTGTGCTGGACAAGAGTAGGTCAATAATCTTGAAAATACTGATTTTTTGGGGAAAATCTGTTTAATGGCAGGTCAATAGCTGTACAACCGCACCAGGCAGCACTGATGCAAGTATTTCACTCACACACCAGATGGCGACATGACAATCTATTTAAATCTCGCCCAGTCCAAACAAGATTACCTTGGGGTATCCTGGTGGTTCGGTTGGCTGAGCACACGCTACTTAACCACAATGCCCTTGGTTTGAATCCAACCACCACATGCTGCTTTCCATTTTACTGTGTATCTCCGCCATAAGTCAGCCAACAAAGCAGAGATGCCATTAAAATCTTATCTTTTCCCATAAAATGATGGTTTTACTAAGTGAATCACTGAATGAATACATAGCATTCATAGCATTTCTTGGTGTCGTGATGAATTAAAATCGGTAGCTATTAATTACTGCAAAAGTGGAGGAGAGCCTGTGCATCGCATTGAGTCACAGAAAGCCTGTATTACATAATTATAAGCTGTAACATCTTAATAGCGGCCCACATTATCTGCTTTGCTTAAAAAACTGTTACCCCAGCCTCTAGTTGTTTATCAGTTTTAAATGGATAGTCCATTCACAGTGTACCCACCATAGGGTAACACTGGCACAGTGTTGCGCAGGTCACATAATTAAAGTTCTCTGTGTGTTTTTTTCCTCTAAGTGGGAAATATGTTTCTACAGATGATGTTGCTTCAATGGGACTAAATCATGCAGTGAAAAGTTCTTTGTAGTATTTTATCAGTTCTTTTTCCAGGAATGAACTTCTCATCCCGTGTTCTTTTCCTTTTTTTTTTTTTTTTTATAAATGTGAGTCTCAGAAGGCTTTGGGACAGGCAACATAGTAGTTAAGGACTATAACCTGTAAACCCAGGTTTCTTTTTTTGGTGTTTATTAATTGTGAAGACACATAAAACACAATGAGACAAGAGACAGAAACAACAGCAAAAAAACCCCACATAGAAATACTGATAAATGTTAAGTAATTTACAAGAAGTACCTGAATTAAATCGCTACATGTCCTTATTTTACTACGCATGTGAGCAGCTGTATGGGAAGGAGAGAGAGCGAGAAGAAAAAGAGGAATAAGGGCATTTCTGGTTGGGCCCCGGGGACAAAGATGTGTCAAATGTGAAATCTGGGTCATGTCAGAGATTTTATTCATTTCTTATTAATTCTCCTTTTATTTTATCCATCTATTTGTCTATTTTGTTTTTTTTTCTTTTGATTTGCTTGTTTTAAAGCCCATTTGACCTTTCTGCTCTGCTGATATAGTACCTGAATTGGTTAAACATCTTACATTGTGTGTCACTGAAATCAACAATGACACACACAATTAAAATGCAAACTAATCCAAGGTCAAGGACACTAAATAGATCATTAAATGATACGGGCAAAACTGACATCACCTTCACCAGTAGTTGCCTGGCTTTTCCTCTGAATAGGTTTGTTGAGCAACAAGTGGTTACATTTCCATTATCGTAAACTTCCTCTGAGCGCTGTATGCATGCATCGCTAGGTAGGACAAAGAGGGCATATGCTGTTGAGTAGAAGTTACCTCAAGCATTTTTCACATGGCTACATTTGTGCGCACTAGTAAAAGTAGTAGTCAGTTTCCATAAGAGCTTGATTTTGATATTTCCTAAATGCTGTCTCAGCCCTGTCTTACCTACAGTCAAAACTATATTTGTAGCTCAAGCAATACTTTACCTGGGACGGACTAACTGACAGTAGTTTTATTTAATAAGAGTGTAAGAAATGAGAAAACAAGCTATTTTAATAAAGTACTCAGTAAACAGCAACTTAGGAGATGTTGTAACAGATGTAAACAAGCAGTATTGTTGTTTGTGTGTGCTTGTCCCACTGTGATGAATACAAAAAGGAAGAGAAAAACTTAATATTAAATGCATACACAAAGGAAAACCCTCTGTTTGATGTTAAGAGTCTCACGGTGACTGTGTCTTCTCCTTCTCATTCATTCTGAGACTAGACTAGTGTGCAGTTTTTCTCACTAATGAATGCTTTGTTCCTAAGTCATCCTTCCACATATTCCCAAACTGCTTATTCATACAGTATCTAGATTTCTTTTGGAATCATAATGTTATGGTCATCCACTGTGGTGTAATGTTGTGGACCTTCTCAGCAAAGCCTATACATCATGAAGCCTATAGAAAACAAACTACAGTTGACCACTGTTACATCGCATAATGACTAACAAAATGTGGAAGAACTGATATCCATATATTTGTGATGTGATGCAGTGTGACATTTGCTCATCCACACTCAATTAAAAGGCTGGCACTCTGACTCTGTGTGAGACAGCACAACTTTGGAAGTGGATTCATGGCCCAGAATGTTTCCTCCCCTCCTGGCTCACATTTAGCGGGAGATATTGTCAGTGTTTCCTGTAGCCCCAGAGTGAACGAGTGCGTCATGATTCCTAACTCTGACGCAGCTCCTGTCAGAGCAGCTTTGGTAGCTCCCTCTGTACAAAGATGATGTCTCCTAAGTTACCGGCACAATTGGGCCCTGCCCGACACGGGCCTGGTTGCAGTCACTGCCTCTGCTCTCTACATGATTGATTGACTCACTTAGATGTCTGGCAGTGATAAGCAGCCAAACCTGATGCAGTAATTCATATTATCATTTTGTTATTTAGCATGGAATAATGTGGAAATGTTCAGAACCAATGTCATTGTCATCCTATATTTTGTCTTTTCTTTTCTGACCACAGGTTGTCAGGTTACCAAAGTGATTACTTGTTTTTGATTTCTTTACAGTGCACATTACATTTTTTGCACCAGTTGATTTCTGGTCTAAATGAGTCATAACTCAGTTCTCACATGGATGTCCGTATGGCCGAACATCTCGCTCTTAATAGGCTGACTGAATGTGTTAGTCTGTCTGTCTGTTTGGAAAACCCACAGTACTAGTTGGCAGGTATCTATCTCTCTGTCTGTTCTTGGAAAGTCCACCATGTTACACTGGTGGGTCTATCTGTAGACTTGTCTGCTTGGCAGGTCTGCTGTATTAGCAGGTGGATCTGGCTGTCTTTCTGTCTGCTTGGCAGGTACATCATACTGGCTTTGGTGGCTTTGGCTGCCTGTGTACACAGACATATTGCCTGCAACTTTGTTTTTGTGGAGGATGATAGTCTGGCTTGCAGTCAGGTGTTCTGGTTGTCTGGTGTATGTGTGCGTGAGTTCTTTTGTGCACCTGACAAGTTAACAAATGCTCTGGTAACATGCAAATTGATGCATTAGAATAATATAAACAGATATTAGAACCATCTGTTGGTTGGTCTGTCCGTCAGGGGTTACTACAAGAAAAAAGTGCTAGAAGATAAATTATCCTCCAAATGGAAAAGGGTAATTTAAAGTTTTGGAGAGAGAGCCGAGATAGAAGGGCAAAAAAAGACAAATAAACAGGCTTGACAGGTTTTCTTTTGTCTAGGGTGGTAATGTTTTCCTTTTATAGCCGTGGTACAATTGGAGAGGCCGGGCTGGCTAAGTGTGCTTTTTCAGGAGGCAAATGGGAAGACTACACCCCAATTGGGATTTTGGATTGATGCTCTCCAAAATGGTCCCATTTCATACATTTATGTTACTCAAAGCAGAAAGACTAGAGCGGAGCATCAAATCCACTTTTAGATTAACTTATAGGAAAGAGTTCTTTCCCCTGAACAGAGAAAATGACATCCTCATGTCCTTTGAAGGTGTTTAATTTCAGGAGGCACAGGCAGAGTTTACATCCACATATCCTAAATCAGCTTCCCCCTTACCTCAGCCAAACAGCTGCTCAGTTCCTTTATCATCTGCAACCACTCTGGTGGCCACACAGTGATTGGAAACGTTGAAAAGTACTAGACTGACAGAAGAGCAGTTCCATTCCAAAACAAGACAACTGTGAACTCAAAGTGCCATCAAATTGTGCAAATTGATGTCTGGCATGAAGGAAAACTAACTGAGCAATACAAGAAACTATTCACAGACCTCAAGAGAAGCATCCAGCCTGCCTATTACAGATATGCAGTGTATTTCAAGCAGTTCAATCCTATCAGTAAAATTTCTGAGGAGAGAAAACACTGACTGCCAAATCCTGCTGAGACTCAAAACCTGTTGCAAGTAGCAGCTTCATTTTCAGACTTGGTAATCCTTTTCCTGTGACTGACCCCATGGGATGAAACTAAAGCCTGAATACATCACTGTAAGCAAGATTGACAGTAGCCCTATGTCCTTTTTTCATGACTTATAATAATCACTAATATTTCCTCCATATATATATATATATATGATTCCATCTAGATGGCTTGTCTGTTGGTCAGTTGGATTGTCCACCACTTTCTGTCTAGACAGAATTATCTCAAGAACTATTGCTAATTAATTTCAAACCATTATGATCCTCTGACTTTGCTTTGGTACCACCAACAGGTCAAACTTTTCAAATTTCTGGTAAAAAATTACTACATCTACTTGACAGAGTGCCACCAAATATTTTGTACAGAGATTCATGGTTCGTGGATGATGAATCCTTATGACTTTGGTGATACATTTTATTTCATTAGGTTCACATTCGTGGTTTTGGTGAAGTGCAATGCCATGGAATTTGGTGCACACATTCATGGCCCCTTCAGGTCAAAGTTTTAATTTGTTCAGTATTTTGGTTTATGACCAAATACTTCCAAAACTAATGTTAGCATGCTGCTCACATGCTAAACTATAATGGTGAATATTATAAAAAGTATACTTTCTAAGCATGTTAGCATTGTCATTATGAGCATGTTAGTAGTAGTAGTAGTTACTGTATATTTAGTCTGGTAAGATTTTACATGGTATAGTATGACAACTACTACTACTAAAAATGATAGTAAAAATACTATAAATGTCTAATATTGGGATCTTTATTGTTCTTTTACAGTCAAGATATGACATTGCATCCGAGCAAGCTACCGGACCCTCAGTCTACAATGTGAGCCGCTTACTTCGATTGCTAGAGGAGAGAAACCGAGCCCTGAAGCTTGAAGTAGCCACGCTTCGCCAAGAGAAACTGCAGTACAGGAAACTGGTAATCTTCACCCCAGTTTTGTCTTTTTTCTCACACATCATCTCTGGCTTTCTCAGCCACTTTGCACTGTTCAAACACTCATTAATTGAGATAACAGCTTTTTTTCTAGCCTGCAAATGAGCACAATATATATGTCTACTGATAACTTTCCTCTGGAACTGGAAATATTAAGATGTTATAGTGTGTTAGTTACTGTATGTATGTAGAGAGTGTCAATGAGTGCACTGTATTCTAGTCCCTGTTGCAGCTTTCCTTCTTCAAGGACGCAGCTGTGTACAACGGCATGACTCGCGTGTGCGCATGTACTCCCTCTGTTCGGTCCTAGTTATGCTGACATGTGGGCATGTGCAATGTAGTTTAAGAACAGATTGAAGGAGGGCCGTGTGGTTTGGTGTGTATTGTGCATGGGTAGGGGTTTGTGTGCAGGGCCGTGTATAGTTTTGTTTGCACTGTATGTTCATGAATGCATTTGTGTATTTAGTGAATTTGTCCTTTGGAGGCCTCCCCCAGGTGGTCTCGGATGGCAAGGTGTGTGAGCTGTTGTCTTGGCAACATGCCCATTTGCAGGAGTGTGGACAGACTGTCAGGGGGGAACTGACAGAGCATAATGGCTGCTTGTGTTATAAGCCTCAATGGCTTGAAATTAGTTTCAGTAAGATAGAGAGAAACATGCATGCTATAGTTTGCATTTACAAATGTTTTATTGACAATGTTTCAGTTCAGTGTAGCTCTCAGGCTAAAATAGTTTGTCACACCACTCATTTGGTTTTTGATTGAGAGCTATGTTGCCTTCTCCTCATTGATGTGGTATAGAAACATACATGAATTCACATTTGAACGAGTGTAGACCATGGGCTGTATATAAAGATGGACAATGTCACAGCTCCCCAACAGTGAACATCTCAGCCAGCCTCTGGTGGCTGGCTGCAGTATTGCTCATAAGCTCTGCCTCCTCCATGTTAATGGATGGGACATGGGCCAAATTGAAAAGTCCCCAAAGATGGTTTCTGACTCTGGGTCCAAATGACATCACCAGTGCAAGATGGCAGCTCCAATTGGTTGCCTTCATATTATAAAACTATACAATGCAAATGAAGAATTAACCACACTCTCTGCCATCACTCTTTCTCCCACTGAGATTAACCATCATGTGTAAAACTTTCCCAGGAACCACTGGGCTCTCTCCTTTCACTATGTGAGCTGAGAAATCACTTATAACACAGCACAATGTTTTTTTTTTGCATTTTCCCCTCTTTCATCTGAATGTACTAAAGACCGTTCTTTTTAAATACTAAAATGTGTGGCAATCTGCCCAGTGGGATTTTGTCCATCTTCACAGCCCAAACCTTGGCACGTACCTTGCCCAGTTGTCTGTCATCGTATCTAACACGCAATAGTCAGCAATGTAACTCAATAATGTTATGTAATTGTGTGTGTGTGTGTGTGTTCTCATGTTTTTATGTTTTTGTTTAATATACGTTAGATACTGTTGGATGCAGTCCATCTGGTGCCTGGCAGCCTTTTTCCTGTCACTGCTGACAGTCACACTATCACAGCCTACATTACGTCCATTCAGGCTTACACTTAGTAAGCATACTGAAAGAGTAGAAAAGATGGCAGAGTATGACATTGATCAATTTTGACTTTGATGCTAAATTCTTTTTTCCCCCCTATTTTTTGTTTATTAGGTGAGGGGTGATGGTCAGAAGGTGCCTTGGAGTAGATCCAGACCAAACACAAATTAGAATGAAGAGAAAAGATTAAAAGATATGCTGGTGCAAAACTCACTTGCACACACCAGATGGCTGATTAGCTAGTTTGTTAATTATAGTTTAAATGAATAGCTTCACCAACAAAGCCCCCTTTCCAACTCTATTCTATGCCATTACTGCATAATGTGTCAAACAAATCACATATTTGATCATATTAGCAGTATGACATAGATTGCTTATATCTCTGTTGCACAGGGTGATAATGGCTGCATACAATTATTTCTAAAGGTATCTAGCAGCCACAGCTATGCTCAAAGTTACACATTTTAAAGTAGTTCTCATTAAGGTTTTGTCTGTAGAAAACAATAAACAGTAGTAAGTAAGAAAAGTAAGAAAATATACAATAAAGTAAGAAGTATACAAATCACACAGTATTTTTAAAGACACTATAATCAATTTTCTTCACAAATACGGCTCTATGTGCAATGAAGCTGTAGAGGCCAGGCCAGGAGACAATGGCTAATGTTGCTCCATATCTGCTGGATGTGTAAATAGTTGACTGTTTGCTAACATGTTCACCATATCATAAATGGTCATAATATGCTAGTGTTGTGTCCACAGCGTGCCAGACATTGTAGGTAATCTTATGTTTTATAACCAACCCAAATCAACCAAAAATACAAGTTTGTGTACAGTGCCCAACAGGCACATTCTGACTAAGTGTACATGGTTCTCATCCTAGTACAGACAGTGTAGTTGACTATTTGATTAAAATCCAATGTGGTATCAGCAACCATTTTGTCACAGGGCAGTAGTGTTAAGTTGACGGTCTAGACTATGGGTGGCATCTTTGGGGAAAGACTGACCACACCCAGATCAGATAAACCAGGGACCCCTTTCACATGCCATATTTTTACATTTTATATCTACTATTGTTTTTTGCACAATGACCTTTGCTACTGTATGCCCTGCAATTCCCCCATTGAGACACTAATAAAGGTTTATCTTATCTTATCTTTTCACTTTATTCAGCTGTTGCATAGTTAGGTAAGGTTGCCAGATCAGAAAGTCAGCTAAATGCCTAAAATCCACCACCTTGCGCTGTTGGATTAAATTTTTGTCATATTGTTGAGACAATGGGCACTTCTGCTTGATTCTCGTGTCTGTTCTTCCAGTTCATTTGTTATTTCGCTACTTAAATGGCAAGAAGAAATACTGAGAAGGTGGACTGCTTCCTGGGAAGAAAACAAAACAAAACAAAAAGCTTTAGACCCGTTGCCTGGAAACAATCTGTGATGGACAGTCGGAGAAAGGTACCTTAGGTGAGGAATGACCTTCTGTATGCTGGGTGGCTGCTGCTAAAAGGCCACAGCTGTCTCCTTGGACACCATCCCTATGGCAACGATTGTGTACCGTTAGCAGCTGGCCCACTCAGACTATAGTCCTCATGATGATATGGGCTGTCCCAGTGTGAAGAGGAACAACGTCTAATCAATAGTCTTTAATAGCTGCGTTGTCTCAGCTGACCCGGTAATTTCCATTTTAACTCCCTCTAATCAAAGATGCACAGACAAACCGGAGTTAATAGTAGTCCAGTGTAATGTAACACAAATCAGCTGGAATAATTCTTCCACCCACAGCATATTGAGAAAATTAATTTTGTTTTGACTCACAAGGCTGTTTTAACAACTGATATTAGACAGGGTGTGTTTAGGCTGAAGTTTCTATTCTTTTCTTAAATTAGTTTATCTCAGACAGTGTTCTTTCATATGGCTTAAGTTGTCTCTATACAACTACATTATCCTCTTTTCTTCAGTCCATTTCTCCTTCTTTCCTTGTCTTGTTGCTTAAGTAAAACTACAGAGAGCTAAAGCAAAGCACAATAATTAATAATAGTTAATAATAATTAATAATAGTTTTTGGTAGCCTAGTTAGCTTCTCTCAGTTCTTCTTCCCTCACATCTCTTCTGTTCTCTCAACCTTAACTTTATTTCCCTATAAATTCTCCAAATTTTCCTTCTCTCCACTCTGCCTATTTGTGTGTGTGTGGGTGTATATATCTCTATTTGGGGGGGGGGGGGGGGGGGGGGGGGGGGGGGGGGGGGGGGCGGGGGGGGGGG
>JAVQJL010102957.1:0-19505 GCA_036024295.1 Nannoperca obscura
CCCCCCCTGCCTACTCTCTTGTTCCACCCCCCTGTCCAGTTGGTGGAGGTAATGCACCTCCAACCGCCAATAAACTCCACAGAGGAAGAAGAGTTAGCACAGAGCAGGCAGGAAATCAGCTTGTCTAACTGTTAGTTCAACCAGCACAATGCCTGAAATACACACACCGAGGTAAGAATACTGCGCGCCGTGCGGCACAATTGTGACACGTTAACTTACATGTTTTTGAATAATTCATTGTCACCCTCGTTGTTCCGGGTTAACGTTAACATTAGCTACAAAATGTCAAACTAACAGCTACATGCACTTATGTTTAAGTCCCTTCACTCTTTGACACATTACTACAAGGCTTCAGCTAGCGTGCCGTTTTTCCATAAAACAATGACACCAACGTTCCATTCTTTAAAGGGTACTTAGCCCTGTCCTCATCAACAGCTGTCTGTGCACAGCCTGCTAGCTACTTTGTTGTGCAGTGTCAGCTTCTCCTCACTTAAGCTAGCTGACAGTTGCATGAAGATGGTGGCACCCTGGATATAACTGGAAGTGGCTGTGAGGTGTCCGTGTAGAGCCCGCAGCCTGGACCCCCCTCCACCCATTAGTGAACATGATGATTGAGTCTGCTTGTTGTGTGACTGGTTGTGTGACTAGTGTGGCTGGTATTCACGTGTTATGATATGAAGGTGTCAAGGGCGAACACACACTCAACTCCAGTGGCGAGACTGATACACAATATACATTGTCCTATAAGAATATACAAATAAGTTTTGAATGTCGTGTTGTAATCAGTCATAGTTTTGTCTTTGGCAGCCATGTACCTTTCTGTCATCACTTTCTTTTATTGCTAACGTTACTTTCTCTCCCTGCCCTTGTCTTCACTATGGCAAGGATTCGAGCCATTAACACCAGTGCTAGCGACGGACTGGAGGGGTTCAAGGCACACGCTGTCTTCCAGGAAATCAACAAGAAGCTCCAGGAGGTGATTACATGACTTTCAATAGAAGACAATCTTGTTAATTTCAGACCTAGCTCGCAAGCAGGCAACGTAGATATATTATAAAACTACAAAGAAAAACTTTATACAACTAAAATTACAACATTAACTTAATATCCACTGAAATGAACTTGCTCCTCCATTTCTGAAAACTTCAACAAACCTGTGAACTCAGAGCTTTTGAAAAAATATCCACATCCGAGGTCATGAATACCACGCAAGGAGCGGTATCACTCTTATCATAAACACAACCCCATTTGAAGGCACCAATACACAACGTTTCTAGGTCTGTGCCATACTGCCATGTGGGTCAGCCTCATGGTGGCACATTTGGACCACTCCCAATCTTTCATTTCATTGCACCAAAATCATTTCAAGCTTATGTGGACTCAATCAGACAAATGGTTTCTTCCAAAGACTCTGTGTTTTTAAGCAGTTACCTTTGTGTGACCTCAATCATACCAGATTCATCCCAAGCTGGCAGGCAGTGCTGTCTATGTAATGAATAGGGATTTGTCATCAATGAGAAAAAAGGCAACAGGGGAGCAGCCTGGATACTTAGAGGCATGGTTTAGTGTGATATCTCGGGCAACTGATCAGACAAACAGATTTAAAATTTTAGATGAGCTTATCTTTAGGAAGAGAATCTGTTGTCCCACTTTTGTGCTTACACATTGGTTAAATGTTGAGAGGGAAAATGATCTTTCTGTTTCTATTTAGATCCCAATTTTTTTTGACAGATTTAAGGGTCATATTCCCTGCCTTTTTGTTATTTGATGTACATTCAGCTGCAGAGTGATCTCCATAAACACGTGTATGTTTAGAGAAATTGAATGTAGCCTCATTTAAATATGTTGCCTGCAGATATAAAGATGCTCTGCTCAGGCTTCCTGTAAACAAAGTTCCTGTTTATGTTTCTTACCAAAATTCATCGTGCATCCTTGAGGTCTAACAAACGTGTTGAGTGGATTTCCTTCCTCATTAAACCGTTTTTAAAAATACTTTACATTTCAAAGCCTGCATTGTTTACATTGTGTTCTTGCTAGCAGTCTTCTTCTCCACTGCCTTTTCTCAGCGCATTGCTGCATTTCTTGGTGTTACTACAGACTTATGATTTTTCTCATACTGACTCTGTCTGAAACGCTCCATTTTAGCACCCCCCCTCATTTTAAGGCCCCCCCTCCCTAAAAGCCCAGTCTGCTCTGATTGGTCAGACCTCACGTGTCAGAGCAGGCACTGGAGAGGGCACCTCCCACCAACTTCAAATGCTCCACCAGGTTCTCAGGCCATGGGTGGAGATACTCCGAGGGGGGACGGTATCATTCTAATGAGTCTGCTCTTGAGTAAAGAGCAGATCCAGAATGGTTTGTTGGTTCACATGTTTTCTCATCTTGGCATCCCACAAAAAATGACTGGTCTGAGTGGTCTTATTTCACAGTTGGTAGGTAGGCACTGCAGATACCCAGATGGATGTGTAAAAACAATGAAAGTGACTTTTTCATGATATATCCACTTTTAACCATTGCGATCCTAGCACAAATGATGGGTACAGCAGAGGGATAAAGATTTATACATTTGTGTAGAAATCATACGAAAAAGTCACTCCTTGGAGCTTCAGATGGTCCCTCTCACGCATCATCATTTCATTTCGTGTTCTCTCATGGTGCAGAGCAAAAATGTAGGCTTAAAAACTCAGGGCTCAGCTGTAGCCCATAGCTGATTCACTGACTCTTACTTTGGCTACATGATATTTACAGTATACGTCTCCCACAACTGAAGGGTGAAAGTGTAACAAATCCATCACAATTGGAATTCATGAAAATTTGTTTTAATCTTCATTTTCTGCCAGTACTGAGAATAACCCATCAACATGGTTCTTACCACAGACACTCTCCTCTATGAAGTCATATACAGATATTTACTGTGTTCAAGTTCTTTGATTTATTGTTGCAACTAGAATATAGGAATAAAAAAAAATAAAAAAAAAAAATAATAAAATTTAAAAAATATATATATATATATTATTATATAATAAAAATATAAAGTAAAATATAATACTGTTGTAGCCTGGTGAGGAATAGTAAAACAGCAGTTATGTAGTACGTATATATTGTCCAAACCTTTGACTGGTACTGTACATAATGAGAACAGAACGGTGTGTTGAAAGCCTCTGGATATATGTACAGAAAAATTTACATTTTGTCAAATATGAGTGTCTTTAGAACAGTGGTTCTCAATCCCCAGATGGTTGCGTTTGTGAGAGTCAAATTAAATTAAAGCCAAACTCAGATTAGTTGTTCCATCCATAGGCAAAGCAATGGTCTTCATGTGAGAGTCTGGTAGCTTTCATGTGTTATAATTATACACAGTAATCCCTGGATGCCATGAGCTTGTCACTATAGTTAGTGAAAACTTCACTCATGTAATCGAGATGCTCTGTTGTTTACTGTGTGTAAAATCTTTGCTCTTTGAACAGGATGGGGAGCAGTTTGTGAAAAAGATCGGGGGAGTGTTTGCCTTCAAAGTAAAGGATGGCCCGAATGGACAGGAGGCAACCTGGTTTGTGGACGTGAAGAACGGCAGTGGCTGTGTTCACAATGACACGGGTAAGAAGAAACAGTATCTGGGCTTTCTGCTATCTCGCACGACAGTGCGATTACATGTATTGATTACATGTCAATATAGTGACATGTAATCAGGTTAATATTCAACTATGGATGGGATGCAGTTTAAAGTTCAAGGCCTGCACAGTTATCCTGCTTCACTTGTAAGTGAATTTATTAGACTTTACCTACATAAAGCCTGATAATTATACCCTTCAGATGTGTGTTCCTATTGTTGAAGTCCCCGTTTCTCTGCCCTGCAGCTAAGAAGGCAGATTGCACCATTTCCATGTCGGACACAGACTTGTTGGCCTTGATGACGGGGAAGATAAACCCACAGACAGTGAGTATTCAATCTCTGAGGATTGAGTGGACTCTGGTTTGGCTGCAGTATTGATAATGATTTAGAAGTGTGTCATTTACCTTTTTTATCTCCGCAAGTCTAATGTGTGTGGGAGTATTGTCCAAAGGTTGCACAGCACCGAGCGACTCGCTCCCCACTCCCCCGCTCTTTACTCCTCTGTGTTATCTTTACCTACCTGATATAATTTTGCCAGAGCAGCTCGCATCTCTGAAACGTGAAATTATCTTAATGAATGTACAGTATATCAGTGTCTGTCTAATGGACTCAAAGTTAAAATTGATGCATTCTCAAATCCAGGATCTCTTTTTGTTATCTGGCTTCACTGATCCTAACAACCGTGATCACGCTAAGTGGTCGCACGACGCTGATTATCAACTCGCTACGTCAACCCAGGGTTTCCCAATCAAGCCACGAGCGTGTTCACATAAAAGGGGCAGTGTTTGCAGCAAATTACCAATCGCAAACATTTTAATTTTTTTCATTTTCATTTTATTTATTTAACCAGGAAAACCTCATTGAGAATCTCCTTTACAAGAGTGTCCTGGCCAAGACAGCAGCAAACCAAGTTACAATTCAATAAAACCACAAACTAAATTACAAACATACATCAAAATTACAAGTTACAAAATAATATTAATCAAAACATTTACAACCTAAAGACTCCTCACTTAATGCCCTCAAATTACTTTAAAAAAGGTGTAAGGAGACCGGTTCCCCCAGACATAGTTTATCCTGCAGCAAATTCCAAGCTGTTGGAGCAGCATATCTAAAACTACTCTTCCCCATTTCAAGTCTGACTTTGGTTAAAAATACATCCTTAGTCACAGAACGAAGATTGTCGCTACTGTTTCTTTTAGATTGGATAGCATTACATAAGTATGAGGGAAGCAGATTTAATATTGCGAGGATGCATGCATATATAAAAGATCACCGTAGAGGCATAAAAGTAGCATCAACAAGTCTCTTTTTAGCAGCAAAAGACAAGTGTACTGGCAGCAGAGCGGCGTACACAAGTGTACTGGCAGCAGAGCGGCGAACTTTACCTACACAGAGCAAACTGTATTATTAGAGAAATACGAAGAAGTTTAACACATCGTCCAGGCTAAAAGCCTGCTGAATGCAGGAAAGACCGTGTAAATGTGTTACTTAATTATCACTGCTCCGTCAGTAGGATTCCATTGAATGAATGTGTCGCTTAGATGTATTCTTCCAGAGTGTATGACAATTTTAGCCTGATTCTTTGAGCTGTAACCACAGCGGTGTCAAACAGACTTGGGAGCAAAAATGTAAAATGGCAGTAAATTAGCTTCCATTCATATCTTTTAAGTACAAAGCTTCAGTGTTTCAGTCAGCCTCTGTTGTAGGATGATATCAGGATACAAAAGCACAATGAACTGGCTTTGATATTTCTTGCAAGAAGCAGATAAGTCAGTCCTGCCAATGAGAAATCTTCACTTCTTTTCTATTGGTGAAGTCATTTTCCCAGAGAATTGATTGGTCAGTAGGCGGTGCTTTTGTTTGAGTTGATCTGTTACATCGAACATAACCTGCTCCGGAGCAGGTTAGGCGTGCAGCATAAGTTACCAAGGTGGTAGTACTGAAAACCCAGAGTTAAACCTGAAGTGATCTTGCTAACCTCAAATCCTGCTTTGTGGTGCAGGCCTCTGATCAGATGTGTGTCCTGATTTGAGCGACAAGAGCATCCAGACTGAGACACATCTGTAGAAATCTGATTTGGAATTGCTTGGATCTGATTTGCAAATATTTTCACCAAATTATATTTGAACTGTGTTTTTGTGCTGTCCAGACTTTCTAAAATCAGACTGGACATGCCAAAAAAACAGATTTGTGCTGGCCGTCTGAACCTGGCCTTAGTCTCTATGTTGGCCATGAAGAGATCCCTTCCTAAGTCTCTTCAAAAATGCGTTCTTCAGCAAAAACAAATGTATTGCAGCAGTCTGACGATATTAAATCAACTTCCAAAGTAATAATCTCTTGCTGAGCTGCTGTGGACTCACACAAAGAGGGAATTGTGTACTGAAAAGACTAACGCTGGAATATACCCTCTTGATTGGTTGGCCTCATATTAGCTTCAGTTGAACATTGGGTCGCCTCCTAAACGTCTCATTTCATCTCGGGTCATTATACACACAACACAGGTACTTCATGGCAGACTATAAACGTTTACAGATCGAGTCTTGTCTAAAAAGGACTACTCCCAACACACGGATACAAGGTGGAATGTGACGCAGCCGGATCCAGTGGAAACCCAGTGTTAAACTTATACGCACGCCTTATTTATAATATTTAGTAGTGATTTTTCACTAAAAGGTTCCGCATTAACAAAACACAAAAATAAACTGAAGAAAAAATCCTGCTTTATAAAACCGTATATACACTCATGTACACAGTCTTCCCTTTTATAAACCAGTCAGCTTTAAATGATAGTTTCATACTCAACCCTATAAACCGCTGCAGTTAAACCAAAAATAGTCGATGTTGTAAATGTTTATGTATTAACTAAGTTATTTAGAAAGAGTGGAAGAAATATAAATAAATAAACTGCTCTGCTTGAGGGGAATAATAAAATGACTATTATTCTTTTTTACTATGTGAGGACAGATATCCAACACAGTGGATGATAAACTTCTGGTCAACTATAAATTAGTTTATTTTGATTACTTTATAACATTTCTATACATTTCTATATATTGTTTTATAGTGTTTATTGCCTTTACAGTGTCAGTGTAATTTAATGCATCATATGTATCATATTGCTATAGAAAGTCACTGTGACTTAATATTCTTAGTTATATACCTAAGAATATACTAGCAACCATATTATTTTATCTTTTGTTAGCCCCTGGGTGAAACTAAGAGGAAATGCTGTGCTGCGTCATGACTAGAGGTCGTAAAGTCTTTGCCATGTAGGGTGAAAACATAATACAGATTTAATGCATGCAGCCAAAACAGGAGATACCTGACAATTAAATAAGAGATCTATTTCACGGCTGACTTTGAGACGTAAAATGTGATCTGCATGCTTAAAGAATGCAAGGCCTCAAGTTTCAGCCTCTTTTTGCATCACGTATTCTCTAACATGTCAGTGGAAACATTGGTGCTTAAAGGATAAGGTGGGTAAGATTCTGTATTTTTCTTACTGTCAACAAATCCCACAAAAAACACCAAAACCAACAGTGAATGTATCGTGCTAACTAGTGCTGTGTGATGTGTCTCATTCATCTGTTTATAGAGCTCCAGTATTTTAAAAACCCATCAGTGAGCCACACACACGCATGACATGTTCCTTCATTAACTATGAACACACACACACACACACACACACACACACACACACACACACACACACACACACACACTTTGGACTCAATCCCACATAAACCCTTTTGCTGGTGGAAATATTCACCAAATGTGTATTAATCCACTGCTGAACGTGCTCCTGTTTGAGTAACTGTAGGAAATGAGTTTACCTTTAAAAAAAGAAATGGTAACACTTAACAATAAGGGTCCATTAGTTAACATTAGTCAATGCAATGTAATAAAAAATAACTTCATTGATACAATAAGTGTCAAGCAAGGTCACTTTTTAACATTTATTTAAGAGTTTACATGGTAGTTAAGGTATTATCTATCTAATTACTATTATTTAATATTAGTAAATTGTTGGTAAAGATATGAATTAACATTTATATATCGTGAAGTTCACAGCTAAGACATTTCATTAAGAGTAACGATTGTCCTCTTGCTTGTCCATCCTCCAGCTTCGGACTTATCTTTGGTAAAGGATGAGATCAGTGGACACACTCCATGTCCTCATGTAGACGTTCCTTGACTTATTGCCAAACCTTTATATTATTGTGTAAATGATTATTTAACCATAATTGGTCATTTAGTAATGCTCTTCAAAACACGAGTCCCTTATGTAACCTTCATAACTGATAGTTATTGCTTATTACTGCATTAACTACTGTTAAATAATGCATCCTTATTGTAAAGTGTTACTAATGAAACTATACGTTTGTTTTTAAAGATGTTTGTCTTCAGCAGTATATGCTTTTCCCACTGCTGTTAGCCCCAGGCTAAGAAAGCTCTCACACTGGCACAATCCTGGCAGCATTCCAAGTAGGCTAACCCTGACTGTAGCCCAGGCTCCTGCTGGTCCTGCTCCAGAGTTTGCAGGTTTATCCCCTGAAAATTGACATGGGGCTGAAAGGTGCCAGTGTGAAATAGGACTCAAGTAAACATCCCATCATCACAGTACACACATGCTTTATATTTACATTGTAGTTCAGATAAGTGATTGTACTTCGCTACACCCGGAACACGTTAGGCACAAAAACAGCACCATCTCCTTTGTCCACCACTGCTGGAAACGGTCAAATAGACGTTTAGTCCATTTCATTCTTTCCTCTCTGCTGTTCTCTCGCTTTCTGATGTTTCTGCTAATGGAGACATTTTAATGCTGCTGCTTGCCGTGAAAGAGAAGTCACATGTCGTTATAGAATGTAAACATTAGTCGCGTGTTCCTAAGGACATTTAACCCAGGGCTAGTAGAAGTGCAGAGTGAACGGTGTAGCCCTGAGCTTAGGTTAACCCTGGTTAACGATGTGTGTAAAAATCCTAAGGCAGGTAAGGGAAGTTGGAAAGCGTTTTGGTTCCTTTTTTTTGGTGTTGTTTTTTGTTAACAGTAAGAAAAATATAAAAACACTGTTAGACATTTCTTTTGAGATGACATACTTTTGAGATGATACATGATTTTTTATATATATATATATATATATATATATATATATATATATATATATACACACACACACACACACACACACACACACACACACACACACACACAGCGAGGGTCAAAATAATGATTTTATAGTCAATTCATTTCATTTAGTTTTTACTCTGACACCTAAACATTTCATTTGTTGCAGTTTTTGCACGTACATAACTCAGCGAGGAATGAATTCAACCATCACCTCTGCTCGTCTCATTCTTAGCTCCCTCTTGTTTTTCATGCTGTTTGCAGAAATCTTTTCCAACTCACAGCAGTGAATCTCGAGGCCCACCAAGGTCATTTGTACTTGATGTAAAGTGATGATGATGGCACACCTCTCTGCCATCAGGGACATCTACAGTGATTACTAAAGTTCATGTATCAGGAGTCCCCAGAAGAGCCCTTACTTTGCACTTTGTTTGTGTCATGACGTGCAGCTGATCATGCTCCAAGAACACAGTGGAGTTTTTCCAATGCTTTATCCCCTAATCATTTAGACGTTTGGACAGGTTGGCCTTTTGCATGATGTTTTTAATGCAAAGCCAAATTTGATCATTTGAGCTCTTCCATTTCTGCCATGAAAACAGCTTTCACCTTCCTTCTGAGAACTGAATATTCTAAGTATTTGTGCTCATTCAGAGTGGTCAGATTATTACCTCCTGATCTGATTTACCTTTTCATTTCTCTCTCTCTCTTTATTTTGCACAAACATTTAATTTCTCTAACTCTGCCCCGCTCTATTCCTGTGTGCCATGCAGTTTCCTGACATTCCATAAGCTGTTGTTGCCGTTGCCCCACTTTCCCTGGGTTGAGTTAATCTGTCACGGCAACTCTTAAAACCAGCAGCATGTAGTTCTCTCGACTCCAATACAGACCGAACCACACTATGATTTAGAATTGTCTGGATGACGTTTTTTTTCTTCCTCTCTGATCCACAGGCGTTTTTCCAGGGCAAGCTGAAGATCACAGGGAACATGGGACTGGCCATGAAGCTTCAAAGCCTGCAGCTGCAGCCGGCCAAAGCCAAGCTGTAGATGAGACGTTGGAGCTCGCTGTAACTACACCTCTGAACACTCAGTAGAGTTAACCACGAAGAATCTAACAGCAAGTCTGGTTTCAGATAAACGTTAAAGGCCTGTAAACCTCATCAGTGGACTGAACCACTTTTCCTACTAGCGACCTCACTGACCGACCAGGGGATTAGTCAGCAGCCCTGCCAATCTAACTGGAGAATAACATAGATGGACAGATAATTCATTTTCTAATCAGGTCCCTGATAATACTGTCTGCACAGAGGAGAGACAGGTGCTCCCTACTAATTCACATTCTGTCCAGTTTTCAATAACTTTCCAAAGTCTGTTGCTAATGAAAACTTATTTTGAGTGTATTACGTCTGGAAGTATTTGGAGTGGAGTTGATTGATGTCATTTTCTGCAATCATGGACACAACAGTCTAAGTGCCTGTCTCAAACTTCCAGTTTGCTCTAAGGTTTTTAGCCAACAACAATAGAAATGTTTTTCACTGTGGCCGCCCAATGTTTTAATGGGGGGTTCTTTCATTTTCTGCAGTGCTATCGTTATTGTGTGAATCTCTAAAAGATTTCTACTAAATAAATGGGTCTTTGCTGCAAAATCCATTGGGTGGTCTCTTGATTTGGGTCTGTTTTTCTTAAGCAGTAATTGTATTTAGCACATGCCCTTGACTAATACCACTGAATATTTCTAATCATTTTAAAGACATTAACAAAGGAGCCAGAACAGTTTATCTGTGAAAATGGCACATGAAACTAGACTAACAACATGCTGGTCCTGTTTTTTTTAAAAGAGGAATGCTTCTTGACTTTAATGATCAAATGCTAATAGTGAGTTTATGGATGTTAAAATGGAAATATTGGCCAGATGTCCTAGCATAAGCCTCTAGTGTTTATTCAGTTTAAAGGGTAGACATTAAACTCACATGATCACACTCTTCCTGGCTCTGCAACATATGAACACACGCAAAATGACTCCTGCACAATTTAGGGGGACCTGTCTAAGGGTGTATAGTGTGACCTTCCACAATAATGGCCCTCTGTTCAGGCGCGATGTATGTCACCATCAGGTTGGCTATGCCTGCCTGTGTTCCCCTCCTGGAGGACCTTGCACTTTTCCAACACTGCAGCAACCCGGTTCCAGACTGCCACGCTGTAGTTTTTCCTTTGTAAATGGAGTGGAGTGTAGCTGTGACCCAGATTCCACTGCAGCTTTGGCTCGGCTCTTGAAGTTTTCTGGGGCTTACTCTGTAGTCAAAGTGGGCTTGTTTCATTGGTCACTAATGACTGCTTTTGTGTATTTAGGATATTTCATAAATGAAACATCTGTTACCTTTAAATTTGATTAGAAATGTTGGGCTCTTTGTATCAACACTTTATGGCACAAATTATCTTATAATGTGAAATGCATTTAGGCTAAACAAAAAAAAGTGTTTTCTCAATTATTATCCACCTTTTCCCCCCAAAATGACTACTTAACCCTTGTGCTACCCTGTGGAGAAGACACTGAGTCAAGACAATAGGCCACTGGGTCAATATGACCCGGCAAGGTAGCACAAGGGTTAAAGGGGCACTCCACTAATTTTACATATGAATTTCATTGAGCTTGTCATGGAGAATGGTACTCAGCCTGTGACATCATCAGGGTTATTGTTGCATCATGAGAAATGTAGGAACTAGTGGTTTGGAGCTTGACCCATACAAGGGACTAAAACTCAGGATGTCGCGGTCACAACTGCATATATTATTTAAATGTTCTATTTGTAAGTCTTTTAGTTTTGTGGAAAAACAAAACTAAATCAGTGGCGTGCCCCTTTAAGATCTAAAGTAGCGTTGAATGTTCTACGACACTCTTGCAATAAGTCCTTAAATGATCTTCCATGATATCTCTGTTTTACTTGCTCTGTTGTCACGTTGACCCTGACCCAAATAAAATGTTTGCTACTTTCTATGAGTTACGTAACATAGCAGTGATTCAGCTTGTATGCAGGCCATTACTGTCCTGGGAAAAGATTATCTGATGCAAGATGGGCTGTGTTGTACGTTTCCAAAAACCCAGGGGTTTGTTTGGAACAAGCAGAGGATGAACTGGGCAGTTTGGAGCAGTGATAACCAAATAAAATCTCCTCCTAAGAACATGAACCGACGTACTTCATGCCACCCTTTAAATAAGCCAGTGCCCCAATTGGGCCACCCATGTCAAAAAAGTCCGGACACGCCACTGTAAGGAGCGGTGCTCAGTGCAAAACTGTTTGATCAAATCTTTTTAAAAAGCGTCCGTTTATAAAAAATGCAGACAGCTGTGTCCAAAGAGTGCAGGCGATATCCCAGCTGTCAGTGATAGAAACTGTCAACAAAACATTTTCAAGCTGGAGCTATTTGACTGTGTGTTACAGCAGGGAGAGCAGTGTAGGTATGTACTACCAAAAAATAGATTCCCTATTGATCTATAATAGCTCACACGGCCCGGCCCCTGTGCAGTGTCCTGGAGTATCACATGAAACATAAGAACCTGTTCAAAACTTGTAAAATCAATCTGTTGGGAGGGCCATTGCTTCGGGAGCATTGTCTGAACATGTTCCACTGTAACAGTGGAAACTTATTGAAAACATGTCGGAGTGACCAGAGCCCCCCCAGAAAATGTGATGAGTAATATTGAGAACATGGATCGGACTGTGTTTTCTCCCATTTCAGGAGAGGATTCAAGGCTACAAACGGAGGTCTGCCTCTCTCAGCCTGAAAACAGCAGCTCAGCAGGCATGTGTGATCAGTGAGACTCAAAGCCCCACCAGACTCATTAATCGCAAGGGACCCAGTATCTTCCACCCCAGACCAAGCATTCATCACTGTCTTCATTCTTGTCTGCACTTGGTGGCTGCAGTTCCAGCACAAATAGGTTTAAGACGGAGATTTATTTACTAGAACAAAATACTAGAGGCCACTTCTGGAAGATTCACTGTGATTGCTCAGGATTGAGTAAGTTCAGATGCACTTGATAATAACATTTATTCAGTTTCAAATGTCAGACTTAAAAGAAAAAACTAGATCAATAACTGTAACTGGCAAAGGAGCAGATTGTGTAGATCTTCCTGAAGTGATCTTAGTGACTCACTTTGTATTTGTGCGCTTTGTGAGATTAAAGGCGACGTTCACATCCCTATCTCTAATAGAGGAAGCATACAGATGTGTCTATTATATTAATATATAACCGTCTCTTTTGTTTTTTTGTTTTTTTAACAGTAGCAAATTAACATTTTCAGCATAATTAGTGATAGATTATCACGAAAATAGAGTAACAAGGCGTACACATTTTAATACCAGCTTCTAGGAAATTATTCAAAAAGTTTCATGAAATTTGTGTGGGCTGTTTTTTGTTCTCTAAGACCTACAGAAGCAGTAAAATTGGCTGTAAACTGTAACACAATACAAAGCTTATAATGCCTTCATTTGAAGCCTTTTAAGGTTTTATATTCTACCCATAAAACCTGAAAAATATCTAAAAACAAATGCACATACTGCTGTCTGCCTTTCGAGAGTCTTCACACAATAAGAAGGGAAAATGCAGTGACCAACACAATGTGTTCTTTCAGCTTTCTGTAACTGTTTTGTTGGGTAATCTTCTTTGGTTGGATTTAGCTACTGCCACATTAGTTATGTGTAATAACACACTGAATTACCAAGATGTCACTTACAGTCACAGACAACAACTATGTAAGTCAATCAGTAAGTAGTTTTTAACTTAGATAAGGCTAGCTCACCAGCTAGCTTGCTCACTTGATATGGCACTCTTTAATGTTAGCTGTGCAGTTGACTGTAGCAGAGTGCAGTAAGTGCATTTAGAAGTTATTGCAAATTTCACATGCTATTTCCATGGAAATGAAAGGAATAGTTTCATATGTTTGAAAATAAGTTTGTTCGCACTTTTGCAGAGACTGAGCTGAGAGGTTTAATACCACTCTCATTTCTGTACAGTTGAATGTTACAACCAGCACACACACACCTGTAAACAAAGTTTTTACTCTTTGGTTATTGTATAGATTGAACAAATGAGATATAGCATGTTAATAACTGAGCTTCAGAGGTGCTGGTAGGCAAAATGTGTTACCTTTGGACAGAGCCGGGCTAGCAGTTCCCCTGTTTCCAGTCTTAATGCTAAGCTAAGCTAATTGTGTCTTGACTGTAGCTTTAAATTTACTGGTTTCAATCCTCTTCTCTAAACCTCAGCAAAAAAGCAAATAACCCTATTTCCCACAGTTGTACTCTGTAGGGCAGCGTGTATGCCCTATGTTTTTTAAGCCATTTCATTCTAGTGCCTTCAACACATAACACAAATTCAACAGTGATATTGGAAATGAGAAAAAAAGTTTGAATGGTTGCTTACACAGTCTGTTGAAATTGTTTATAATCAGAGGCAGAAGGTAAGAAATTAGGTGTGAAAGAAAGAATGAATAATGCCAAAAACTCTTGTGCATGTAAATCTAAAGTTCAGCAAACTGTTGGTGCATTGTGATGGTAGCAGATGTGCACACGCTGTCTGGTGGGAGGTGGGCTTGTTGAAAAAGAGGCCCAATCCAGGAACATGTGAGACATTAGATCATATCCCGTCGGTCCTTTTTGGCAGGCTACTCTTCCACTTTTTAATTTATTACAGGGATATTTAGGACAACTCACTCGTCTCTTCCCAAATGAAAGTTATCACAGAACATGTTGCTGTTAAGAAATAGGCACGGATTTCTTTTTTCATCTAGATAACATCTTTTAATTTCCTGCACTTCAGTGGTTTAAGATTTGGTGTACATACGGAGAACAAGACTATGTTTTTAGTTGTTTTGTCCAAGATATACCCACGATTTGAAGTGATCAGGCTTCTTATCCCAAGCCTATGATTACAATCTCACATGTGGGATTAGAACGATTTTGATATGGGGGGGGGGGGGGGGGACAATTCTTGGGGAAAAATATGAGAAAAAAGGAAAGAATTTGGGCTTTTGGCTCCCATTCAGGTCAGAGCTGTCTCTCTCACTCACTCCCTTCCTTTACACTCGCCTGTTCCCCTTCCTTTCTTTCTCTTAACTTTCCCTCTCCCACTCTCTCTCTCACATCTGGAGGTTATCTGGTGTGGCTGTGTGACTCCTCGCCTGCTATGGGACAGCCTGTGTTTGGACTGGACGTCAGACTTCAGTGTGTTTCAGCAAACGTTGGTCAGAAGGGGTAAAGTAGTGGTCCTCAAAGTTGCTTTCGCAGACTTTTGCTGCTGCATGTTTTATTGGTGGCTGTTATGTTATATGGAGCTTAGACAGACCTTTAAGTGTCAGCGTCATTCATCCATGCATGACAACTCTGGCATGTGCATTTCATTTGATCCAGACTACTTAACATTGAGCCTGTTCACAAACTCTGCTCAGCTGAGAAACAGCAGAAGAGCACAAAAACAAGAGGATGACTTTTAAAATTCTCAGCATCTCTCACTCACATCACTTCAAGCCTCTAAATTATAGGGTAACACAAGAGTGCTGTTGACTTAGTGAAGGCTTTAAGCTCCTCTCTGACCCTGGATGGTATAGTGTTTTTATTCTAGCCAAGGTCGACATTGTACAATAAGTGCAGGAAAGTGCACAAGCTTTTATTTTTCATTTGCTGTGGGTGGATGCAGGCTGCTGTGTGGATTTTCTGTGTGCGCGTGCACTTACGTGTGTGTTTGCCACGGCCCCTCTGGTAGTTATTGTGGTGCGACAAACAAAACAGACTCTGGATGATTTCAGAAGTTCACCCTGAGCCTTGAGTGCCAATTTGGAATATTTCTATCAACACTACTGGAGAAGATTGGAGGTCTTTTTCCTGGCATTACCAAAGCACCAGCCTCACATAGTAAACACTGTGGACCTTGTGCTTGTCAGACAATTGCAAAAGGGTAGATTCATAATATTGTATTTAACCTATACCTAAAGATTTGACGTTCTTTGTTGATTTATGTGAATGTTTGTATGTGAAATGATTGGAGAGCAAAGACAGCGGGCTGTCACTGGTGATGCTTTTGTTTCTTTTTTAAGCACTTGCAGTTGGTGAGGACCTTTGCTTTAGTGAGGGGACAGAGAGCCTGCCTTTGTCGTTGGCCTGGTGGCTAAATAATGCAAACCCTCTATCAGTTCAATACATTTTCAGATGTAATGATACAGGCTTTTTCTATACACCAGTTAGAAATGGCCCTGCAGGGATAGACCAGAGTTGGTGGACTGAAAAGATTTTAATTGAAATATTGCAGTACATAATCATACTGTAAATGAAATTGTGGTGAGCTGATGTATGTAGGTTTTGCTTGCTTTAAAGGGCCACTCTAGAGATATACAAAACACATGAAATACAAAAGATACAGGCAAGTGACACAAGAGAAACTAGATTTAAAAGTAGTCGTTTAAATATGAATTTACCTATAAGAATAATAGATCAAATGACACCGAAAATACTCCCACATATAGATGCACAATTAAATTAAATTAGAAACAATTAAAATAAAATAAAACAAGAGAGAAAAGGTCAAAACTGAGATAGCATCCTGAATTCTAGTCTCTAGTATAGGTCAAGCTCTAAAAACCCTAGATCCTACACTTCCCATAATGCATTTACATTTACATTTTACATTTACATTTACATTTAGGCATTTAGCAGATGCTTTTATCCAAAGCGACTTCCAAATAAGAGCTTTACATAAAGTGCATAGAATCATGGCCGAAAAATAACAAGATGTCGTATCAAATAATATGAGTGCTGGTGATGAATCACAAGTGCTATACATCGCTGCCAGTGGCAAAATCGAAAAGAGCATTAAATCTAGGAACATATTATGCCCGTTCATTATCAATCACAGTACAATCAAGCAAGACAACAATTCTAATATAATATCACACGATATGCTGTACTTTATGCAGCCAATGTGTCACATTTGTCTTTAGTCTTTAGTCTTTTCTTGAAAGTCGTCAGACAGGTTGATTGTCTGACGGATGTGGGGAGCTGATTCCACCACTGGGGGGTGAGGTAGGAAAAAAGTCTTGAGTGTGAGTGGGCGTCCCTGAGAGGGCGAACCGCCAGACGGTTCTCAGAAGCAGACAGGCGGTTGGCGGACGGGGATGTAAGGCTGGAGGATGGTCTGGATGTAGGTTGGTGCAGTCCTGTTCACCGCTTGGAAGGCCAGTACCAGGGTCTTGAAACTGATACGAGCAGCGATGGGTAGCCAGTGAAGGGAGATGAAGAGAGGGGTGATGTGGGTGAACCTCGGTACGTTGAAGATCAGACGTGCTGCTGCATTCTGGATCTTCTGGAAGGGACGGAGTGCACAGGCTGGAAGACCGGCCAGGAGCAAGTTGCAGTAGTCCAGCTTGCAGAGCACAAGCTTCAGATCTTCTGAATGTTGTAGAGGGTGAACCTACACGATCGGCAGATCATTACGTAGCTGGTGAGGTTTCTGTCCAGTTTAAAGGTTCTATAAAAATATTTGCTGCCACTAGATGTCACACTAGAGTGCCAGCATCTCAGACCAAAACAAATTGCACATTGGCCACACCTCCCTCTAACCAGAACAACTTATATCGCTCACCTTAAAGCTACTGATTAAACCACTAATTTCATCGTAAAACACTTCATTCAAACTCGAGAGAAAGAAAATAAAATTCACCAAAATGTCTGTAAATAGCATATAAATAAAAAGTAATGGGGAAATACTCCTAATAAACTAATAAAAGTGTGTGTCAGTGTGTGTGTGTGTGTGTGTGTCAGAGTGTGTCACAGGGGTTGTGTGAGGAGGACAGGCAGGGCTGACAGATAGCTGGGGTGCTCCGGAGGAGAGAGCCAGGGAGAAGCTCGTGCCTGCCGTCGCTTGCTAGGAGCCATTTCTTCTATTTGCAGAGTGGAGTGACCTGAATTCTAGCTAATGCTACCTACTAAAAATGTCACATACGCTTTCGGTAGCAAAAGTTGCATGGTTTCAGTTGAATGTGAATGCCTTCAGCTGAATGCTTCGAAATGCACTCTACCATCTCGCTTTTATAATGCTGTGTGAGCATCACTCTCTTAGCCTCTTTATAAATGCGGGGAGAGACTCAAATTCACTAATATACACGCATAGCGTTTTTATGTTAAACACACTAGCGTAGTCGTTGTTGCCTCCCCTGTAAGGTTTTGATCACTGTTTAAGGTAGCAGACTAGGTATTTCTGTTTTTCTTTAGAGAAAGGGGTCCTAGTCAACTCTGTTTTGTTCATTTCAGTGTCTTAGGCACGTTTAAATCCTTTTTTCCTCCCACCTGTGAAGTTCTGTTTGTATAAAAAAATATATAATGTTTACAATAACACCTACCATTCACTTTCTATAGCCACTCCGTCTCATAATTACCCAGTTGTTTATGTTGCTGTCCTAAAATTCCCTAAATTTAAGCATGGACATAAACACCTTTTTAAGCCTTGTGCTACCCTGTGGAGAAGACACTGGGTCAAGACAATGGGCCACTGGGTCAATATGACCTATGGCCTTGATGTTTTCAAGTGTCAATCGTTTTCTCATTCACTCTTTACCCTCTCTCAGAGCTAGAAGTCATTTTTGAATATTCTTTATTTTATTTTTTTTTATTGATACCACACGCTTGGCACACCTCTCTTTGGGCAGTTTTGCCCATTCCTCTTTGCAGCACCTATCAAGCTCCATCAGGTTGGATGGGAAGCGTCAGTTCACAGCCATTTTCAGATCTCTCCAGAGATGTTCAATCAGATTCAAGTCTGGGCTCTGGCTGGGTCACTCGAGGACATTCACAGAGTTGTCCTGCAGCCACTCTTTTGATATCTTGGCTGTGTGCTTAGGGTTGTTGTCCTGCTGAAAGATGAACCGTCGCTCCAGTCTGAGTTCAAGAGCGCTCTGGAGCAGGTCGTCATCCAGGATGTCTCTGTACATTGCTGCATTCATCTTTCCCTCTATCCTGACTAGTCTCCCAGTTCCTGCTGCTGAAGAACAACCCCACAGCATGATGCTGCCACCACCATGCTTCACTGTAGGGATGGTGTTGGTCTGGTGATGAGCGGTGCCTGGTTTCCTCCAAACATGACGCCTTGCATTCACGCCAAAGAGTTTAATCTTTGTCTCATCAGACCAGAGAATTTAGTTTCTCATGGTCGGAGGGTCCTTCAGGTGCATTTTGGGAAACGCCAGGCAGGCTGCCATGTGCTTTTTACTCAGGAGTGGCTTCCGTCTGGCCACTCTACCATACAGGCCTGATTGGTGGATTGCTGCAGAGATGGTTGTCCTTCTGGAAGGTTCTCCTCTCTCCACAGAGGAATGCTGTAGCTCTGACATTTTGACCATCAGGTTCTTGGTCACCTCCCTGACCAGGGCCCTTCTCCCCCGATCGCTCAGTTTAGACGGCCGGCCAGCTCTCGAAGAGTCCTGGTGGTTCCGAACTTCTTCCATTTACGGATGATGGAGGCCACTGTGCTCAATGGGACGTTCAAGGCAGCAGATATTTTTCTGTACCCTTCCTCAGATTTGTGCCTCAACACAATCCTGTCTCGCAGGTCTACAGACAATTCCTTTGACTTCATGCTTGGTTTGTGCTCTGACATTCAATTCAATTCAATTTTATTTATATAGCGCCATATCATAACAAAGTTATCTCAGGGCACTCAATCACATGGAGCCGGTCGAGACCAACTTCCATACACACAAAGACCCAACGTTCC
>JAVQJL010102958.1:0-14986 GCA_036024295.1 Nannoperca obscura
AAGAATTGTAATGAGAATTATTAGTAGGTTGACTTATTAGACAAAAACAAATTTTCAAAGAAAAGTCTCCCACGCTACAAATTAACTGCAGTACTCTTAATAATTACTGAAACGGTCACTCTGATAATATTAGACAACATTAGCATAAGCACATAAGAACGTTGACTCACCACGGAGGCAGTGTGTCAGCACTGGGAGGATTCCCAGTTTCAGACTGATTGCAGTATCCCCCAAACAAACCCAACCCCACCTTTCTAAACAGGATTAGGAAACACACCCTTCAGTCACGGCCAGCTCACTAAATTTGTCATTTGTGGACATAAGCTGTACACTCCTGCAGTAGCCTTGGCCTTAGCTGGGACAATGGCAAAAATGGTTTTGGTTTAAATGCATAAAATGCCCCTACTTCTCATTTTCCTTCTACGTATTGGGAAACAATGAGGTGATGATAACTGTCCCTGATTTGGACCACACTTGCCATCCCAGAAGTATTTTAGAGACTGGAAGGAAAATCTGAATCTGAGAGGCGATATCAATTTCTTTATGTCACCCCCTGGTGGCTGTGTTCAAAGAAATAACTTGACTTCTGCACACTTAACCAAAACTTACATTTGATTTTATCTTTAAATTGAAAATCAATGGCTTTTCACTATAATGTAGAATGTATGCCTGAATGTCACATGCATTAAAAACCTGGCGATAAAAACACAAGATGAAGACAGGATTAGCTACTGTTTCTATAATTATTCATCATGCTTAATAATCATACTGTATGTTTGCATTAATATATTATTCTGTCCAACGGAGAAACTATTACAAATTCAAGTACTTTTTTTTGTTATTTGTCTGTTCATAATGATTAGAGTTCTGAAATGTCATGTCATTGCTGGGGACTTTTAATTTGTCGCAAAAAACAAGTTAATAAAGTTTGTTTTGAAAATCCCGACACGTGATGTCATCAGACCGCGACAAACCATGCGTCGGTGAAATCGATAGAAACGCTCAATGTCCTTAAATACTTAAACGTCACATGTCATGTTGGTTTTTCCATAAATGTTTTGCTCTTTTACGTTCATCAGATTCTTCGAGTGCGATGCTGGCTGTCCGTCGGTTGTTTCGCAGTTATCACAGACGTCCAACACTGTCTAGACTCTGCTCTGTGTTTAACAGTGTTCCTCGACAACCACCGACGACCGCAGCCAGGACTGGGCTTCTCTCCTCACAGGACCAGCGGAGTTTTAATATTTCGTTACCTGCTGACAGATGTAAAGCCCCTGTTAGCAGTTACAGAGGAGTCTCAACTTCACCCGCTCTCAGAAGTGACGCTATTGGAAAGATCGAGTCAAAACATTATCAGCTGATTTACACATGCAAGGTACCAGTGCCCAGCGCTGGGACATTGCTTTTGCTGCTGCTTTGTTTGATGTAAATGCTTGTGAGTCATATATATATATATATATATATATATATATATATATATAGTTATCTGACACGCAGTCTGTATCATGTTTGCAGGTTTGCTCTGCCAGGTCCACGCAGAAGATATCCAAGCAGGCGTATCACAAAGGTGTTGTGATAGTGACATGTCCAGGATGTAAAAACCACCACATCATCGCTGATAACCTCAACTGGTTCTCTGATCTGGAAGGAAAGAGGTTGGTGGTGCTGGATTTCAACATAAACACATTATACATACACATTTTGATAAGCATCCTGTAGGAGATGTCTTAGGAGCACAAGCTCTTCAAAAGGCACAAAAGAAATGGACATATTTGATTTAACAATAACTGTGTGCACAGTTTCTGAACGACTCGTGCTGTATTGCTTTACACTTCAGAAACATCGAGGAAATCCTTGCTGCCAAAGGAGAGACTGTGAAGAGGGTTGAAGGAAGTGCTGCTTTGGAGATTCTGGCCGATGAATCCAGTAAAGACAAGTCACAACGTGGAGGAGACACGGAGAAATCAGACAATGACCCAGAAAACCAATAATGCTGTGTTTATGCTGCATATGTCTGTTGTAAAATATGTATTTATTTTCATAATAAACAATTCTATTTAATTAATAATGTATTTGTTGTCATGCATTCTTAGCAAGGAATAGGAAAATGAGAGACTACGTTTAATAGCAGGGGATAGGACTATAATCCCAGCTAACTGATTGAAATCAAACAGTAAAAGCCATGTATCGTTTAGAGCTATTCAAAATAAACATTTCTAATTACAACCAAAGGTATTCAGAAACATTATAGTGTAAATTACAGATACTGTATATAGGTAGTAATTAATCTTATTTTATTTCAATATTTTATGCAGGTCCGCTCCAAATGTGTATAGGTAGTGATCACTTATTTTATTTAATTAAATATTAAAATCTTGTCTGGTACCTTCGGTTGCGAGAGCGTTTTCGTGCTCGCGAGAACAGCGCGTTGTCGTCACCACATGTAGCATAGCTAGCACTCAGCCAAGCTATCTAGATTTCTGAAGTCTTTCTTAACTGTTTGACTGTGATGGATGTTTTCGGAGCCCTAGACGAGGCAGAGAGGCCACGACAAAGTCCTTTTCTAATAGGGGTTAGCGGAGGAACCGCCAGCGGCAAGGTCAGTTCGCGTTCAGCCATAAGAACTACGGACCACGGAAATTAGCATCCCGGGTATCTTAGCTTAGTTTGCTAGCAGCACCACTGGCATCACCCAAACTGTCAAACTAGCTGGCACGCCCCCTTGTTCAGTTAATATTGTCTTTAGATTTTTGTTGAACACACTACAGTTATTTCATTTCTGCCTCGTTACTTACAACTTCGTTGTTAAAAGTTCGTGACATTTTAGCTCCAAAGAGCTTCATACAGCTAACTAGCCTCTGTAATACATGTGTCAGTTCCCTCGCAATGTCTGACAGAGAGTCAGCTGATAAACAACCCGTGGAAAAGGTCACTGATAAACGGGACACAAATATGCTATATTAACCCAGTAAGGCATAGTGACAGGTCATAAATAACGATACTTTACTGAAAGAAGCTTTCTGCCATAGTCAACAGTTTGCGCCAAGATCATGGAGCTGCTGGGCCAGAACAAGGTGGACCACCGCCAGAGGAAGGTGGCTATTGTAAGCCAGGACAGTTTCTACAGAGTCCTGACTCCAGAGCAAAAGGGGAAAGCGCTGAAGGGCCAGTACAACTTCGATCACCCAGGTAGGATCAGTAAAGTGGTCTTTTCCCTCCATTTCCATTTCTCCTGTCCACAGAACACACCTCCCTACCTCTAATCCATAGATAGGGGCGCACTGGTATGTTTTTAAACTTAATGAAACCAGTATTTTTAATAGTTATTCTGTTGTGGATTAAACAGTAGCATTGCAGTACTGTGTACTACTAGGTTACTGTCTCTTTGAGCCTGACTAATCAGAATCAGAATCAGAAATACTTTATAAATCCCAGAAGGGACATTGCTTTTTGATACAGTTACAATGCTCAATAAAGTTATTGAAAAAAGAATAATAAACAGTAGAAAATAGAGGGTGTAGGTCTGTAGTGATATACTGATATGTATAGGTCTGTTGTTGTTAATAAAAAACGATATATTTAATGAGGCCATAGTGTAAATATTGAATATGGGCATGGTGGTATGGACCAGATTAATCACAATAATTATTATTAATTAGCTATATTCACATACATTTCATATATCACAATGATAAGCTAATACCCCCCAAATACTCAAAATAATAAAATAAAATAAATATATCTATTATCTATATTTTATATCAAATAATCGATTTTATGTTTATCTAATTTCCAAAATATTCTAGAAATTGTTTCTTATATCATTTTGTGAAATATTTTAATACGTATTTTCTTTTTAAAGAGCAAACTTGCAAGTCGCAGTAACTTTATTTCAATACTGAATTATTCAATTAAGTATTTTATGTAGACTTAGCTAAAATACTAAAGATATTTTAGCTTCCTTTTTTACTAGATGAAGATGCAGTACAAAATCTACACCATTTAAATTATGAAACCTTTGCTTCATTTTGGCAGCTCTGTAAATACAGCCCTGCTCATAACTCTGCAGTGTCTGCAGCAGGGCTACAGTGAACTGGCAATTATGAACAGAACTCCTGTGACTAGTGCAGTGATTTAGTATTGTAGGCTACGTCCATAATGTTGCGTGGACAACAGAGGCAGAAATATCTTGATTTTTAATCCCTAGTATGGATTCTACATTTCACATAATTCAACTTGATAGCTAATTTTTCATTAGACCCTCTGTGGTTGGTGAATGCCTACAACTTTAAAACTCTATACTTCCAGTTTATAACACAGGCTTCCAGTTCCAAGCCAAGACATTCAAGCGATGTTAATTTTCTCAGACTCTAGACAGCTCCTCCAAACCCACAGCCGACATTATACCGTTGATTTTGTAGGCTGTGTAGCACTGCACATGCACTAGTAAATTGATTTACCTTTAATTCCCAAACACAATAATGGCAGCAGAATCTAGAAATAGACTTCCTACCCACAACAATATTTCAAAATTCCTTCCAACCACTAAATCCCACCAAAGTGTGAAGTGGGACATCCTTCCTCCCTGCCTCCAGCACTTTAAACAAGCCGGGCCAGGATGGATCTGACAATGGCTTCAAATATTTGAACAAGCCAAGAAACATTCAATCAAACATTAGCCAGGCACTTTGCAAAATGACATCACCAGCAATGCAACATAAATCAGAAGTGCACTATTAGTTTTACGTGAACTGAAGATGAATTCATTCACTAGTATTCAGGCCAGGTATGTGCCACGGCGGTTTGTTTGACGTTTTGACACAGCTGCACACACGAAATGCAGCTGGACATAAACTAAAACACACACACACACACTGAAGTGGTGGCTATCTCTTGTTGTTTATGTCACTGTGGTTTATGAGGTGCTACTTCACTCCATCTCGTTCTCTCTCTCTCTACATGTGATCTGTCTTTCTCTCTCTTTTTCTAGAAGTCTAAAGTGTACATTTTATTAAACTGGTTCACAGGCTGGCAGCTTTGTAAAAACATCTACAGAAACAGTTTATATTTCTTTGTCTCTTTCCTCTATTATTTCTCCCCCCCCCCTCTTCTCTCTAATTGAGTCAGGTATTTACACAGAGACAAACAAAGGTGGAAAAAAACATATAGTATTTTTCCTTCAGACCCTTTTAGGGCAGGACCACCCCGGAGACATGGCTTTAAATAAACTTTACTGAAAACCTACTTGGTTTCAAATAGTCAAGATAATGTTTCTCTGCCATCAGCTAGCTCTTAATTGTTGCACATTTTTCCATCTGTTTTGCCTGTCAGTGACTTATTCACCTGTTATTATAGATCCTTTTTTTCCCCAAACCAACCAGCAGTTGCCGTCAGTGCATATATCCGATACTAGTATCCTTGCTGGTCTATAAGCTATCCAGCCTTTTTGCCGCTTACCTTTGCCTGCCTCAACATCAAATAAACTTTACTTTTAACTTATTGGCCTTGTCTGTGAGTCACACTTTTTTACTGAGCCAGCACATACTGTTCTTCTGTTTGGCTTTCCAAGTAACTATTTCAAAAATTCAGAGACTGAGAAGCCGGCATACAGAGTAAAAGCGAGGGGTCATGAGGGGAAAAAGATGGAGGGGAAAATGAAGGTTGAAAAAATAAGGGGGAGAGAGACAGAGAGGTGGAGGAAGATGAAGGTAGAAAGGAAACTATAGGAGAGGAAGGACTCTTTTCTTCTGTATTATATATTTTATATTTGTGTTTATTCCTTCATTGTACCCCTGTGGGACAGGAGGGTGACATGAGGAAGAGATGAGGGGGAGGTCCAGCTGCCTGTTTGTACACTGTCCCGCCCAGAGGGGTTCACACTCACTCACACTCACTACTCATCACGACAGAGGACACTGGAGCAAAGAAGAAGAAGAAGTGGGAGACTTACAGGATATAAACATCAAACATTGAAGTAGTTGCGAGTGGATGAACTGGACGAGGTTTTTGTTTACCCTGTCTGTCTTCACAAGGTATGTTTCAGAAAAATATTTGAACCTGTTTAGTGATCATTGTTTGACATTTGTTTTGTCTTGGGTTTTTTTCAGACAAGAAACATAATTAAGATTAGCTATTTTTTTTTGTAAAGGACTGAATGCCTTGAACTTAAGGGTCCCTCCATAATAATATTTGAAAGAAACATATTTATTTTACACACAACAATTTGACTAACACCGTGTAGTTACAGCTGTGCTTCTCTCACTTGTAGAATACATGCAGCTCATTGATTGTTGATGGGACATTATGTGAAAACATGAGCTTCCATTAGCTTACCATTAAAGATTACATAAAGTGAATTTTACAGTTCTGTTTGGATTTACTGATTTAAGGATTAAGTTAAAGGAAGTTTGATGGGAGACTTGATAGTTGATTTTATATGATCCAATTTAAACACTTTCATGTAAATCCAGGACACAGGCAATCATCAGGAGGCACAACCATAACATCCATACATTCTTTACAGGCGTTGGGTAACAATAATCTGCCCAAAGCTTTATTGTACATGGGTTTGATGTGGTACAAGAAAAGCAGAATCAGGAACCAGATAGCAGTGCACAGGTATTTTTCTCTCTTAATCCAGGACCTCTGACATGTTTTATCCAACTGTCTGTGTGATGATGAAGAGTGGAAAGACCTTCCTCGGCAGGACGTGTTAACAGATAGGAGCTCATCTGTCTCTGGTATTTATAAGGGCAGGAAAGACATTTTTGGCCCAAACCTGTGGGTCTGTCAAATTATACTTTTAACGATAAGCTGCACGGCTGTGATTTAGGGAAAATCCATTTGGGGTTCTGCTTTGTTTTTGGTGAAGAAAGATCTTACAGTCCGGCTTGAAAATGAAAAAAAAGGGTTCACTCAGGTGTCAAGCTGGTGACATTTCATAAAAAAAACTTCAAATGTAATTTTCCTCATTAACATTTATTCAAATTTGATGAAATAGCTCATTCCAAGTTATATTTGAGATTGATTCACAATGGTAGTTTCAGTTTCTGTCTTACATATGTAGATAAGACACACTAGCTGAACACACTTCAGCTGGAAATCTTTTGCTATAACAAGAAAAGGCTTAGATTACTCATCATCCCTTACAATACTGTACAAGTATCAAAATTCATTCTTGGCCTTAAAAGTAGCGGTTTGTTTTGTCAAACAGCTATTTCTGAGGTCAAGAATTAACTTTGATGGTATAAGCCGTAGAAAATGAGTATTTCTTTCTAACATGAAAAAGTAATGAAGTCATGACTGAATAACAATTGCATTTCAAACCAGTGAGAGGAGCTCAGAGAAAAACACACAGTACAGGAATCTCTAATGTTAAAATAAACAAAGCGGTTCCAACGTTGGCAGATAATTGTGTGCTCACGTGGGACTCACAGTGAGAAGCTGATTAAGAAACTATGTTTTCATGGCTGTTTGGTAAACTGGCAAAAAAATTGACATTTCTATGTGCATGACGTGTATATATCAAGTATGAAAGTTCACTCTTAACCTTGAAAATAAACAATCCTTACTCAAGGTCTGCTCTCTAGCTTTTACTGGAGCTTTGCTTTAAACCTGTATCACAAGGTTAAAAACATTGTGTAACTTCTATTTCCAAGGTCAAGAATGAACGTTCATGCTTGATTTTCACAGAAACATGGACACGAAGTACTGTCGGTCCTATGGATTCAATCAACAGCTACTGAGCTCACGTCAGCAGTTACATCTCCATGACAACTGAGCACTCCCCATCTGCTGATGAAGCCCATGTAATAAGTTTGAAAACCCACAAATTTACCAACGTATTGCAACATACGTGTCTTTAGTACTATCTTCCTACATCTCCTACATCTCCTCTCTCCCGACATCGTCTAAGCTAAACCAGAGTTCTTTTACATTTTTGGGTCTATTTTTAGCTTATTGTATAGTTACATTCATCTTAAACCTCTTGAAATTGAACAGCATCTGCACATTGAGGATTTTAAAGCATCCCTTCCTTTAAACAGGATGTGTCACATTCATCAACTGTAAGACAAACGTATAGCTCGTGTTCAACACAACATGTCTCAGCGGTGTGTTAAATAGCAGCGCGCTGACACGGTTCGTATTAATACAGTACACCGTGTTTAAAGTAACACACAAGGTCACGTACTTCATTTTGTTGAAAGTGTCACGTCCTTTTGGTGAGCATATGAAGATGGATTCAGCTTTGCTACAGTACGAGAGGACTTTGTTTATAAGATGTGGATTTCTGAAGTCTCTCGCTCTGGATTAACTTCTGCTGATGTTGACCACTTTTCATCCCTAGGGGTCTTTTAGTTTTCAGTGTGCCTGTGTCTGCTCACCAAGCTTGAACATGTTGAGTAGATTTAAGCATATTGCACATTGCATCAGTTAAGATTTGAGCTGGTTAAGTCTATTTATAATACAGTATCTATGGCTGGCTCCGGGGTATAAGGTTGAGGCATCCGTCTCCTACAAACATTTTGGGGTATCCTGTCATTAGTTTAAATTCCTGCTGGAAGATGGTTGAAAGCAGACAGCAACAGTGTAAGTTTGGAAACAACCCTAACAAGCGTTTAGCCTTTAAACTACAAACAAACAGAGTCTGAGAGAATTATCAAGTTTATCTCCTCACTATAACAAAGTCACAAATGAAGCAAAAGTCGTCTTGTTGCTATAATGACTTGAATAGCTGCTAATCGGGAAAAGGTAATAATGACAGTTAAGGAATTCAGCTCATTAAACACAAACTTGCCCTGTATGCAGACGATGTAATTCTGTTCAGTTCAACAGCTTTATCTCAGAATAAAATAGGAAGTGTTTTGCACACATGCTTCTCTACACATATATATACATACATGGTTTGACTAAACAATCTCAGGTGAAGAAAAAGGGAGGGGGGAGACGTGTACATTATATGGGAATGCATTATACAGAGACCAGAGAACAGGGAGTACACAACTAATGCAAATCAGTCAAATATCCAGGAGGGGGTATTAGACATTCACTGGGGCACTGGAAGGATAACATGCCGCAGTGCACTGCCCCCTGCGTACTAGGTCTGCTGCTATACACCGAGTGTAATGTTACGTTGTCATGCAAAAGACTAAACTCTTCTTTTTTCTGGTCACTTCTTCACTTCTTCTGCCACTCAGCAGCCATACATTCAAACTTTTCAACCAATGGAGCGCCTTCTCACCAACATTAGCTCCTCGTCCACCACTGACCCAACTAACTGCAGCACCTGGGACCAGCAGTGGGGGGCACCATACCTGCATAGGTCAGCCCACCTTGATGTGCAGCTGTACCAAGACTTCTACGCTGTGTGGGTCTTTCTCATGGTAAGACAAGATACTGTACCAGAGAAAGGATCGCGTTACTCCACATTTCCACCCAAATTAAGCTTGGTTCAAATTATTTGATTATTATCACTGTCACAAACGTATTATAGAACCTGTTATTTAAAAGATTTCTCGCAGTATAGTTTATTGTCAAAATACACAAGTAAAGTATTTCCTGAAAACAATTCTAATAAATAACGTATTGTTATAATTAATACATTTTCTATACTTCTTTATCCTATTCAGGATTTTGAGGAGCCAATATCCAAATATGAATTAGAGTATAGTCAGAACAAATAAACAGAAGAATCCGATTCAAGAGAAGAATAGATAAATAGTGTAAAATGACTTCATATAGGTTGGAAGTACAGCCCTTCTGTCAGTGCGCTCCACACAGGCTGGAGAAATAAGGACTACATATCCCCTCAAACTCAGCTTGACTCTCCAACCAAGTGAGCTGCTCAGTATCCCTTCCTCCCTGCTGCAGGTGTGTAACTGTCTGATGCTGGTGGTCGGTGTGATCCTCAACAGTCTGGCTCTCTACGTCTTCTGCGGGGCCTCCACCCACTCCTCAGCCTCCGTGGTTTACACCATAAACCTCGCTGTAGCTGACCTGCTGGTGGCGCTGTCGCTGACCGCTCGCATCGCTCTGTACCACAGCGGAGGGAACTGTGTGGCCTGCTCCTACGTTCACACCTTCAGCTACTTCGTCAACATGTACTGTAGTATACTGTTTCTGACCAGGTCGGTGGGTCACTCCTCCATTCAACGTTTAAAACGAAAGAACACTATCAGCATGTAAGCATGTACAGCAAAGATGTTTTGTATCCCCCCCCCCCCAGCATCTGCATAGATCGGTATCTCGCTGTCGTCCATGCGTCCAGCACTCTCCATCGATGCAGGACCACAGGAACAGCCAGGAGCGTCAGCGCCACAGTTTGGTTCATCGCGGTTGTGGTCACCTACTCTTTCCAGGTGAAGACACACACACTACAAACACAACACATACAGGCGGACTGATCTTCAAACGGTGGATTAAACTGAATAGAATCCCAATAAAAGTCTCCTTGAATAAAGGGATGAATCAAAGGTGTAATAAAATACAAGGTGGACTTCTTCCACTCACTGCTCCATTTCTGTTGATAAAGGCCTCCTGCATGTGGCATTTTGTTATCTGAATAGCAACGGCATCACTGCTTATGCCAATTTCACATTATAGTCCAAACAGAAAGGTGTTTGTATCACTGGAAATATTCACTGCATCATTTGAGCTGAGGATGTTTCCAAGGAAAAGCCTGTTTAGGTGAATTGGTTTGATTGGCAGACCCTAAACTTACAACATGGCTGTAATAGTATAAACTTAATCCCAAAGACATTGGGTCGAGCTTGTTGGACGTGTTACAGTGACTTGGAGGAGGTGCAGCCTGGGAGGCCCAAATATTCCCAACTAAATCACCTTGTGTTTAGAACAGCAAATGTGAAGCTTCGACTGCGCTAGGGCAGTGGTTCCCAACCTGTGGGTAGCAAGAAAGAAAATACATGTGTGTTACACAAAACAAAATGTATGTTTTTGCTTTTTCAGGCTTTTAAAAATTACTCACAACATATCCACAATGAAGCCATAACCTGTGATGGAGGTTTTATATTTTGTGGGGTGGAGTGCAAAGTTCTGAATCCTTTTTGTGTTACATTAGACTGCAGTGCACAGAAGAAAACCACACCAGTCTTCTAACGTTAGAACGAGCACTTTCAGGCTTGATGTTTTAGGATCTCTCCCCTGCTCTCCACAGACCACAGCGTTGGAGTTCAGCTCCTCCTGTGTGCTCCTCCCTGCCCTCTTCTACCTCACCATCCTCGAGTTCCTCCTCCCGCTGCTGGCCGTGGTGGGCTTCACTCTGCGAGTTGCCTGTTTTCTCTCGTCCAGCCACGGCCTGATGCCCCAGCAGAGCAGGGCGAGGAGGGCGCGTGCCGTCAGACTGTTGGCCACCGTCCTGGTGGTCTTCACCATCTGTTTCACACCGTTCCACATCCGGCAGGTGCTGGTTTACTTCCGGGTTAAAATCGGAAGTGAGGGTCTAGGGCAGGGGGCGGGGCATGTACTTGCCTATCACATCACAGTTACTCTGAGCAGCCTGAACAGCTGCCTGGATCCAGTGGTTTACTGCTTTGTGACGGACAGCTTCAAGAGAGTGTGGAGGACGAGGAGGAGGGGCGCGAGGGAGGGGGATGTGGAGGCGGGGCACACTAGTGGGGGAGAAGGGGAGAGGAATTCTGTGAATAAATGTCCAGATACGGCACTGGCGTTAGCCCACAGTGTGGCCACATTCACCCTCACCAGCGCTCCCCTCTCTGTGGCCAACATGGAACAGTCGGCTTAAAGACAGGTGACCCCCTCGAACTACCTGTGAGTGGAACAGTCCAGAGAGACACCTGGAGAGAAAGACTCACCAAAGTTGATGAACACATGCAGAGAAACATTCAGATGCTGGAAAAGAACAAAAAAAACTGATCACAGAAAGAGGTCAAAAAACAGAAATTGCAAATTTCTCTTTAAGATGAACAAAACCTTTAAGGATAAACAACATTTCGGTGGCTGCCTCCCACCATGCATCCTCATCCCTTTATCCCTCGTGTTTTTGTCCCCCCGACCTTGCTTGGATGTTGTCCCGAGAGACTGGTGAGAACAAACACTGGACCACAGAGGGATGCTTTTGCTGTGAAACCGATGAGCTCATTAAATTGTGATCTTGAAAACAGAAGATCTTGAATTACAGTAGTTCAGTCTGGCAGCTCACATGGAGTGAATTATTATAAAACAATATGTACAGAGTTAATATTTGCTATTGGATGAAATCCAATACAACATACATTTGTGTGCATGTGATGAACCTTTTAATAAGTAAAACCTTTACATTAAAAAAATGTAGGGTATATTCACTGTAATTAAAACTGCACCATGTAACCCCCCTCCATCATCATAAAAGCATTGTGTGCTGTTTTTTTTATTATTATTTCTCTCTCTATGTTTGACAGGTTTCGCTGCGTAAAGCCAAAGTGGAGGCTAAAACTTTTAGAAAAAATGACGTCAACCACATGAAAATGCAGAATGACCGAAAGAGTTAGAGAGCAAAACTATGTGGTAATGAGTGTTGAGTCAACACACTTGTACAAGCTAGAAGCAAAGCTCTCTTCAGAAGTATAAACACTTGTAACAGTTAGTCTTTCAAGTACATAGTGCGGCTCACTTTAACGCCCTTGTTTATCATTTACAAGTGCCTAAATGGAGGGGTGTCGCCAGCGTCATCGAACAAAACTTACGTCTATAAACCATCAGCTTTAAAGGAAAGTCTGAAAAGCAAAGCCACTAATTGAGATTTAATAAATGTTCTATTTAATTTTTTTTGACATTTTAGAGCACATGATCATAAAAGATCTGGGATAGATTGTCATCAACAGGCACATACAGTAGATGATACTTTTAAGTGCTTAATGTAGACATTTGTGGGTTAACGTCAGCACTGAACTGCAAAAATCATCACAATTAATACACAAACTACAGCCTCACCACCATTGCTTGTTCTTGTATTAGCATTTAATTTGTTCTTTTTAAGCATTTTTTTCTTATTTTTACCTATTGCCTAAATTTAAAACCTGTGTAAATAAATGTAGTCTCTGCAGCGGCTGTTGATGAGCTTTAATACCTCTCTTTCCACATTTAGTAGCAATTTCTTTTAGTTATGGGATTCACCGAGACACTGCTGTTGCATTCAGTGTCACTCTTACAATTACAGTTAAACTACTTCTATGTGTGTAACAGAAAGCCAGCACAAAGCAGCTACAATCAGATCTACAGGGTCCTGTTTGATTTGTTCCACCAGAGGACAGTGTCTCACCACAGCAGCAGAGCAGGGTGTCACACTGGTGTACTGATTCACAATAAACCACAACTGTCAATGTAAATGAAACAAACCATGGTAACAAATCAAATACCTGATGATAATATGATAATTTTACTGTTCGGAAACATAACTGCTGCGGCTCATATCCAGTTGAATCTGTGTGTGTTGTTACCATTACACTCCAAAGCAGCATGTAAAGAACTTTTATTCTGGCGACAAACATACTTACTCACACACAATACTCCTACAACAGGAGGTGGTTGTCTCCGAATGATCCCAAACTGCTTCTTTGATTTAAATTATATATTCTTTATTTTGTCTGTGTGAATTAATTAATATCAGAATAATAATTCTTCTTTTGTCACAACATTTCTAGAGGATTACTATCTGTTGTATTTGTTTCAGGACAAACTCCAAATGTTTCCTCCCAAAAATGGCATTAAAAACTCGAAAATTTAAAACTTAAAAATGTGGCCTTTTCAACCAAATCTTAACCAAATTATTACCCTAGATGGACTTCAGCTGTGTTGCAAAGTGGTAAAAATGTGTGGGAAGAGTTAACTCTCTGAATGTTTTAGTTTTTGCAGTTTCAGGTTCCTTCTCTGGTGTCTCTGTGTGGAAAGAGGGAGGGACGGTGACCCTGTGTCAGCCAGTCGGCTGCTTTGAAGATGCTGAGTTAAGATGTTTTGTCCCTACAATGAAAAAAAAAAGTTGAAGTAGCCCCTTAGACTGCAGACCAGCAGGTTACTTCACCAGCAGTCACATGAATGATGACATGTAACACTGGGGGAAATAAAAGCTACATTATGCTACATGTAGATATAAGCTGCAGCACCAAACATCTCACAGCAGACTATTAGTTTAATGTATGAAGACCCTGTGAGGTCAAAACCATTTTAAACAATTATGAGGTACTAAATTAATATAACTTTTCTCTTTGCTCTGCTTAAAAGTGCCTGAAGGTGCTTTTTTTTCCTGTTACCAATATTTTATAGCAGCTTATGTCATTTAAATGGATACTTCCTGCGTTCAAGCAATAACACGCATAATGAAACTGATGTGCTGTGTTCATTTCTGGAGACATCCCGTTACATGCTGCGGTTTTATTGTTCAGATCTGTGGGTAAAATGTCTGTTGTGAGGGGAAAATTACCAATTCTCAACATTCACTGCTAACAAGTTTATTTCTTTCTGAACATCTGCATCCTCTCATCTGATGTGTACATTTAACCTAAATCTTCTTTAATCTAGTGAAATATATCTTGTAGAGAGAACTATTACTGTATAATGCTAAAAATAAGATCCTCTGCCTTCTGCAAACAGATAATTTAAAGATATTTTATACCTTCCTGAAATATCAGAATCCATAGTTTTTATGGTCAATTTTTGATTAAATGATTGATTTAAATGTAATTTTCTTGATATGGCAGCCTCCCTCGATTGTCTTCTAAATTACCTGTGTCTGATCTAATATTGAAGTTTCTGGGTATAACTAGATTTTTGTGTGATTATAATATGATTATAATTTAGTTTCGCTACACAATAATGTTTGGTGATAGGAATAAATCTCTAAAAAATCTCTAAAAATCTCTAAAAGTAGAATGGGAGCCAGAGCTTTCAGCTATCAAGCTCCTCTTATGTGGAACCAGCTTCCAGTTTGTTTACGGGAGGCAGACACCCTCCTCACATTCAAGAGTAGGCTTAA
>JAVQJL010102960.1:0-15796 GCA_036024295.1 Nannoperca obscura
GCCCCCCCCCCCCCCCTTTCAACTCCGCCCCACGTACGTCTCCCAAACTCTGACTGAACTTTCTCTAGTGGAGCGTGTGCGTCACTCTCCACTAACTTGGCTTGGACAAACTACAGGACTGCTCGACCACTCCTGACACACGAAAGATGGGTTGGCAGGAGCAAGGATGGCTCGTCTGTGCGAGTTTTCTCGTGTCCGTGGTGTCGGTGCAGAGCATAACGCGGGGAGCGCTTTTTCCTTTCGGTCCAAGCGCAGGAGACCTCTTGCTGGAAGCAGGGAATGACCAGACGCACCGACTTGAACTGAATCAGCCAGTGTTTTTTTATGATGGCACTTTCGACAGCATCTTTGTAAGTTGATCCATTACTTGGTACACTATCACGGTCATTTTCATGCCAACGCGTGGGATGTATTGGTCAGGGTGGACTGTCCATCGATTTCGCGCAATTGCGCATACGCTAGCTACAACATTAAACAATGCCTGGAAGTTGCAAAATATATCTGGGCCAGGGATTGACTTTTCTGTCCCTCTTGAGTATTTGAAAACATGGATTTACTTATCATAGGCTGCTGTATCTTGTATCGTGTGGAATGTATGTGTCCACACATTCTTACAGCTTCCCCTGAGGTTATCATTTTACTGTTGACACAAAGACCAGAGTACTCGAAGAACCTTATTTTGCAATCCATCCTAAAGCGTCTACTGATGACTCCATGTCACATAACCGCGGGGTCAGAGAAGCTTATATAAACCAAATATATACGTTTAAAATGTTCCCATTCAAAATCTAAATAACACAGTATGCAAAACAGTGACTTTAGAGGTCAGTTAATCTAATAACTTCTTCATGACCTAATGCATCTTATTTGCTTTTTGCAGTTATCATGTGGAGCTTTTAAATGACTCTAAAAAGGCTATAGCAACATGTAGCTGAAAGCTGCACCATTGTGTTGGAAAGACAAACAGCCCTTTATTCCCTGTGGTTCTCCTTTTGAAAGGATAGTGCTGCATCTCTGTTTTAATTGTGCTGCGCATGTGGGTAATATACTATCAGAGAGTAATTATATGCAATGGGTATTTTCCTTAAAGAGCAGGAACTCAACATTTTCCTAAGCTATGTCCATATTTTATTTTTAAAAATTCAGTAGTCTATACTTCAAGCAGTAACCATTATTTCAGTTTTACAAAGACTTAATCTTTAATCAGTGAACTTTAATTGATTATGGAACACTTACATTCCTGATCTCCCCCCAGGAGCAGATCCATTTGAGGAGATGTGCGATGGCAAAGAGTCGTGATTTACACATGAGCCTGAGGTTGAGAATAAATATTTAATTCCTTGTTGTAACAGTGAGTCTGCTTCCCCCAAGTAATCCATACATTACTCATCACAAACATATTTTTCTACTGTAGTCATTTTTGCTCTGTCTATGTAGTGTGGTTTTAGAAAAAACATTCTCTAATCTTTAGCATTTTATCGTCTGCTTCTGAGTGTGATTCATATTCCACACATGTTCGGTTAGCCACTAACCTTAAAGATCTCTCTCTGCACTACTTCTGCAAGATCAGATCCGCTGATCATTTTCCCAGCTCGATCTTCCATTTTGGCAGGAAGTTTCTGTAATGAAGATTAGTGTGCAATCTTTGGGCTCTCGGGGGCTGCTCTTCAGGGGCAAGGACAGGAAACAGTGTGGCCCGGGCCAGGAATAATGCTCTTGTTTCCCCTGGTCAGGAAGTGAAGGAGCCCCATGTGCAGAGTCTCTGTGTGTGCGTGTCTGTGTGTGTGTGTTTTTGAAATGAGCCCAGGTTTTCTTCTTTACAAGCACTGCATGTGTTCATGTGTAAACCTGAAGTGTGTAAAATCTCTGTTAACTGGCATCTTGTTTGTTCGTTAGCGCTTTTGTAGGACATGGCAGCTGACTCGGATCATTACTCTAATGAGTTTGGAATAAAGATCAAAGAGGGTCTAGTTCGGGTTTGCCTCTGCTGTGAACTAGTTCTTTATGTGTTGTTATTCTAGTTATTATAAAGACAGCCATACAGTGTTACATCATCACTTCTTGTTATCCCCATTACTAACTTGAGCTTTTAATTTCAGATCAACACCAATGGTTTTGTTGCCACAACAGAGCCAACAAGCGAGTCGACATATCTTGGCAAAATGCCCCCAAAATTCGGCATGATTGCTGCTCTGCAAGGAGACCTGGACACAAGTGATGGTGTGGGGAAAGTGTTCTTCCGTCAAGACTCCAGTCCTGATGTTCTGCGCCGGGCAGCCGAGGACATCAATAGGGCCTTCCCTGAGGATGATGAAGTCAGTCCCAACCATGCTGTTGTGATCACCTGGGTTGACGTCGCCACGCATGAACCTCAAAGCAGAGGAGATGGCATTGACAAGAAGGTGAGCATAACATGGTTTTATCGAAGAGATCTGTGGTGGAACTGGTCCTTTACATTTTTTCTAATGTTTTATTACACAGAGAAACACCTTCCAGCTGGTTATTGCATCCCTGAAGTCTGCCTCCTATGCGATTGTCCTGTATGCAAGGGATGGGATGAAGTTTTCCTCCACGCCTGTAGGAGACAGTAGTGTAATCATGCATGCTGGCTTCAGTAAGGGTTTGGTCCGGGGTTTCCTGTTTTCCAGTCAGGGACCATACTACCGCACCACCACTGATGACGAGGCTTCCGTCAGGGCTTTAGCAGAGTAAGTCAACCAATGTCTGTCAGCACAGGCACACCACTTCCTGTCCAGTGTTGCTGTTTGGATAATGTTTCAAGAACAGTGACTGTAAAAGTCTTTTCTCCTCATAGGGAGACCAACTCTGGTCTGCGGGGTGTATGGGTGTACGAGATTGGAACAAATCCCTATTTTAGCAACGTGGCTCCAGGTGAGATCACGGACCTGCCCACTGAGGCCACAGAACGTGGGGCCCCTGAGAGATATGAGGTGGCCACTGATGCAAGGAAGCTTGTGTATACTGATGGACAGCAAGTGGAGTACCCTCTGTATGAAGGGGGGCAGATCGAAGTCCACCCAGTTCAGTACCAGCCACATCAGCCTGAGAACCCAGAAGTGGTGGTGGTGGATGACACAGATATAAATGTAGATGGTGAGTTCATAAGGAGAAAACTGAGGAATACCAGTTTTCAGTGTCATTTCAATGTCAGTATAATTTTGTTCTGGATAGATAGATAGATAGATAGATAGATAGATAGATAGATTAGCTGTTCCTATTATATTCTTACTGTGTTTTTACATGTTTTCAGTGTTCTCGTACAACCTTGGGACATGTTCAAACAATAGAAATAAGTGCTCCCAGTTTGCTGACTGCAAGGACTACTCCAGTGGATACTGCTGCCACTGCAGACCGGGCTTCTATGGGAATGGGATACAGTGTGTGGCAGAAGGTAACGTTATGCTTCTGCTTAAAGTGGTCGCTTTTCATTTTGAAACATTGAATCTCAGAGTGTTACTGTTGGAGGGAAATGGAGAGGAATAGTTTCTTCAAATCTTTGTATTTAATACAGTTCTATGAAATACTGTACGGCATGTAAAATCTTTACTGAATTGTTTAAATGATTTATAACTAAACATTTCAATGTCATCAGTGTTAAACTCAGGATAGGCTATTGGAGCTAACTTCCAAGTTTGCTTTCAAAAACAAACTGGATGACATTTATAGACTTTATTATCCAGAAAGCATCCTTTACCCATTATCCAGGATTCTTTTATCAGTTAAACATTTCTAAAAGTGTCCATTACACTACAAATTATTTGAGCCATTGGGCAAATCACTGGGTTAAGCTCTGTTGTTTGGTTGCTGTTCTTTGTGACCAACATTGATGGTTTTGGTTTGTTTTTGCAGGAAAGCCACAGAGGATGAATGGTAAAGTTAATGGAAAAGTGTTTGTGGGCAACTCTCCTTCTCCAGTGGAGTTCACGAGCAACGATCTCCACTCATACGTTGTGGTTAATGATGGCCGTTCCTATGTGGCCATTAGTGACATCCCTGACACCCTCGGGCCCTCACTGCAGCCCCTGTCGGCCCTTGGTGGTGTGATTGGGTGGGCGTTTGCTCTGGAGCAGCCTGGTTTCAAGAATGGCTTTAGTATTATTGGTAAGAGAAACTGCACTTATATATATCTGATAATGTGACACCCAACAGCCTCTCATGCTTCACTTGGTTAGAAAATGACAAAAGTGAATACTGAGGAAGCATATATTTCTACACACACACGTTAATGCTGCTACAAGCAGTTTGTCATACAGCTGCAGTTTTACTCACTCTGTCCAGCTAAATTCCGCTCACTTTACTTCAGCTGTGACAAAAGGCGTTAGGCCAAAGTTCATCCAGGGCCAGGGTCCTAAAGTTAACCTCCTCCTCTCCCTCATCTGTAGGGGGGGAGTTCACACGGCAGGCTGAGGTGACCTTTCTGTCAGGGAATGAGAAGCTGACCATCAGGCAGGAGTTCGAAGGAATCGATGAGCACGACCACCTGGTGGTGAGCACCACCCTGGAAGGCCAAGTCCCTGAGGTGCCTCACGGCTCCACTGTCCAGGTGGACCCTTACTCTGAGATCTACCAGTACAGCAACAACTGTAAGATACAACTTGAGCAGAGAATGTCACTGGGTTGTTTCTCCTGATTTTTGTACTTAAGTATTAAAGTAGTTTAATGCTTTTGAAATCATAAGATTAAGAACTCAAGACTGAGAAATCATCATTTACATGTTTCTTACCTGCCTATCATACCTTCCAGTGATCACCTCATCCTCCACTCGGGACTATGCAGTGAGCTTGCCTGATGGCTCCACTGACACCAGGACGTATCAGTGGCGTCAGACCATCAACTTCCAGAGCTGCCAGCACAGCGAGCCTTCCAGAGACATGAAACCAACTCAGATGCTCAGCGTGGACCAGGTGTTTGTCTTGTATGACGCTAATAATAAGCTCATCCGGTTCGCCATGAGCAACAAGATCGGCGATATCAATGGTGAGGTCATAAAGATTATTTTTGTCTTCCGGCTTTGGTCTGTGCTCACTTCCTTCCTGTAGCTCAACATATAACATCCTGACCAAGGACAGTTTTACTAAAATGAAATTTTTTGTTTAATAGTAAATAAGTTTGTCTCATTGAATCCATTGAATTAATATTATAGTAGTAACTTTGTCCTAAAATACACCTTTAATTCTCAGGAGGGCAGCCAGAGGAAAACCCATGTTTCACTGGAAGACACGGCTGTGACACCAACGCTGTGTGCCGACCCGAACAGGGAACTCAGTTCACCTGCCAGTGTGCCGCTGGCTTCAATGGTGATGGACGCACATGTTATGGTAAGAATGACGTGATATAATATCATTGTTTGTAGCAATAAAGAGTGTGTTGTGGCTTCTTGATTCTCAGCGCCAGTGTATTTTCTGGTTTCAAGTAAATCAAAGTTTCTGCATCTGTTTTGAGCCATCATTTAATTTACCTAAACTTTCTAAAGCCTTCCTTCCTGGGGAACTGGGCAATCTTTCCAATCAGCAAAGGGAGTCTCACATGGTAAACAAAGTTTAACATACTTCCAGACCAGTGACAGTGTGGGCCTTATCCCCAGCCCACGCTCTATACAACCAAGATTATTTTGCATTCGAGACTAGACAGGAAAAGCTCTGAGGCAAATACAGTCAAAAAAGGAAGGATGTTTTCCAGACAGATGCTATCTTGAAACATTGTAATTAAGATTTGAGCTCTTTCCTCTGATCTCCCAACATCTGATAACAAAGGACAGTGATTTGACAAATCCATTGCTCAAAACTCAAACGTGTGCCTAATGAGGGAGTGATTAGGATGTGATAATTGACTCTTCTCTTTATCAGACACTGATGAGTGCAGAGAGAATCCTCAGATCTGTGGCTCCCATGCTATCTGCAACAACCAGCCGGGCACCTTCCGCTGTGAATGTGAAGACGGATATCAGTTTGGTAATGATGGGCAGACCTGCATTGGTAAGTGGCGTTAGTGTGCTACAAAGTACAATTACATTTCAGAAATCTCACCTGGTAGTTGGGATTTACAGGTTCAGACATAAACTGTAATAAATGCATTAAAATATTATAAACCAGGGAAGAGCAAGATAAAATACATGCATACCTACTAACTATCAATACACACATACAACTTTGACCTGACTTGTGCAGTGACATTATAATTTAAGAGATTAGCTAGTAGAAAGTGTAATTAGGTTTTAGGTCCACATTGCGTGTGTGATTATCTGTGTGTAAATGTGTGTGTATGTGCTCAAATTATACACTCATTACACTGCAACAGTTCAGAGTCACAGAAAAGTGTTGCCTAAAAACTAAGTTTTATTTTCTCACTTGTCTCCTGAGTTAGATGAGAAGATTAATATCACTCTCATGTTTGCATGCTAAATATAAAGCTACAACCAGCAGCCAGTTAGCTTAGCTTAGCATAAAGACTGAAGACTGGAAACGGGGAAAGCTAGCCTGGCACGGTCCAAGGGTAACAAAATCTGCCAACCAGACACAACACACTATGTCGCGCTTGTTTAATCCATATAAAAACCAAAAGCTAGCAGATTGCTTATTTTTCCAGTCTTTATGCTATGCTAAGCTAAGCTAACTGGCTGCTGGTTGTAGCTTTATATTTATTGGATAGATATGGAAGTGGTATCAATCTTCTCATCTAACTCTCTGCAAGAAAGTGAATACAAATGTTTAAAACTTTTTAAAAATGTGATGTGATGTCTGATCATTTTGACCTAACATATCTGGATCTCATCTTAATCGCTCTGCATCAAAATAAATTAATGGTACTTCCCTGGTCTACTTCTCCTCAGAGGTTAACCGACCTGTGAACGCCTGTACTGAAGGCACCCATGACTGTGACATCCCTGAGCGCGCTCAGTGTAGCTACACCGGAGGCTCGTCCTACATCTGCTCCTGCCTACCAGGGTTCATAGGAGATGGTAAATTCTGCCAAGGTAAATATCTACAAAATTGGCGTTATTCAAAGGTTTTATTATATACAACATTAATGAGTAGTTATTGCACCTAATTCAAATCCGGTCAAATACAGTGCTCATTGTATACTGTAGATAATTAATTTTTGTGCATACTGTAGCTTTAATGTTTATGATCATAACATTAGACTTACAGGTACGTGTCAGTGTGTTGTTCATACTTTACATTACTGCAAGCCATTTAAGATATGTTCTACAGTAAACCACTGGCTTCCATTCATTTCAGTGCAGTATAAAAAACAATTTACAGACTTGAAACTTGTTTTAGCAAACATTTATTTACATTCTACATTCTACTACATTCACCATGTGATAATGCATTTGCAGGCAAGAACTTTTTATGGAGCCCAGAGCGTGCCACTGAAATAAGTATAGACTTGGTTAATCATAATCACTTAATACGTTGATATATTTATAAAAGCTATTAGAAGTAGATTTTTTAATTAATTCTATTTCCTATGATGAATTAATCATTATATTTTTTAATGGAATAGTGAAAGTAATTTTAAAAAGGCTATTAAAAGATGATTTAAATATAGCTCATTTAATCACACAAACTAGTTGCCTAAAAGATCCAGAATGGCTGACTGCTACCGACTGCTGCCAAAACATAATGGCTGGCTCCTGCTTCTTTTTTTTAGGTGGCACAATGCTTGTATATCTTTAAATTAAAGAGAGATATCTTTAAATAGAAAGAAGAAAAGATATGGTATAAAATAGTCAGAGGCAAAAGTAAATTAACTAACAAACAGCCTTTTTAAAATCTATTGAGCAATTGCATTTTAAAAACAAATTATCAATTTATCATTTAAGCACAGTTATAAAGTGAGCTTTATTGAATAATAAAAATGCAAATTGTAATTGTTTTTTTAAATTATAATTATTAATCCATTATAATTAAACACTGTAAAAGAGCTAATTATACCTGTGTTGATGTGTGCAAGGAGAATGTGAAATCTGAGATGTGAAAATTTGCTGCCAAACAGCTTAGCATTCATGAGCAATGTTGTCAGAGAGTCATTGTAGCGGAAGGAAAGAAATAACCTGACAAAGACATTGTGAACAGGTTTTAGTAGCTTCTGGCATTGAATGTTAGAAATTTATCCTGAAATCTCGAGTGTCAGAGCTTCCTTCGCTGCACTTACAAGGAGAGTTTTTAAAATCTCATGCGTATATCATGTGACCATGAGTTCAGTGACAACAAAAGTCGTCTGAAACTCATGGCTGCCTGCAAGGTATAGTCCAAAATCACTTGTTTTAAAAGTGGTTGGCAGTAAAATAATTTCTAGTTGACAGGCTAAATAGAAAATCAACAAGATAGACCTTTAGCATGAGTTTCTTTAAGGGTTTAATTGTTAAACCATCTGTTCAGTACTGTGGGAGGTGTGACTGCTTATATAATACACATCTGTAGTGATTGAACAGTGAAAGATGCAAAAAGCAGATGGGCATTTCATGTGTGGTGGTCCTGAGTCAGCGCGTAGTGTTTTCAGGCTGGTCTTCAGTAGCACCATTTCATAGTTTCCATTCTTTCCGTGCCTTTGCTTGATGCTCTGCATTCCGGACGGTTTTAAGCACAGCCTGACCCAGATCATACAGTATATCAGGCAGTAGGTCCCCGACCATACAAGGACGTGACAAATCAGACATGCAGAAAATATTTGAGCTTGTACGGTTGCTGACTGATTCCTTCCTTTCATCCTGCCTGAAGACATAGATGAGTGCCAGCCAGGACGGTGCCATCAGGAAGCTGTGTGTTATAACACCGAGGGATCGTTTACCTGCCAGTGCAGGCCAGGTTACTATGGCGATGGCTTCTACTGCTCTCCAGGTAAGTGTTTTGGAATGTCGTCGCTTTTTGACAAGCAAATCCAACATTTGACTCAAACAGTGCACCGGTGTCAGTCAGTCAGTTTGGTAATAGTTTTCTTTGATTTAGTCACATACAGACAAATGGAAAACGGATCATTTCTTTTCTCTGCATTGTTTATTTCGCCCACTGTGTTTGGAAATGAGTTCCATGCCAGATTATATCGGTGCCAGCTGTGACCTGTTTTTCATTTCTTACAAGCGACGAGGGATTTTTTGTGTAGCTAAATTTAAATCAGAATGAGCTTATGAATATGTTTAAGACATTGTAGCAGGGCATCTCTGTTCAGTCAGGAGCTTATTTTTCATTTTTCTCTTCAGAGAGGACAAAAACACAATGTGAGACCCACAGAGACAGTCTCCTGGGTGGGTCTCCACGGGGCCCCCGACCTCCCATTGCACAGTACATCCCTACATGTGACGAGAACGGTGGCTATGAACCCATGCAGTGCCACGCCAGCACAGGACACTGCTGGTGCGTGGACCGAAACGGACAGGAGATCCCTGGGACTCGCTCTGGGCCTGGCAGCAGACCAATGTGTGAGTGTTTAATGCTAGACAACAAGAGACCACAGTGTCTCTTATTGTGTATTATTAAAAGACAAAATATGCATGACCAATGGAGGTTTTAAAGATGTTTTGGTTGACCATAAAAACTTTTCTGTTGCTAAAATTTGCAATTGGTTTCCCCCCCACAAGAACCCTGATTTTTCAGTATTTGTACCCGACAGGTATCGACCATGGTGGTGTGACACAACCTATTGGACCCACTCCTCGACCCGATGTCCACCCCCTTCCTCCAGGAACACACTTATTGTTTGCCCAGAGCGGCAGGATCGAGCACGTCCCACTGGAAGGTTACGAGATGAAAAAGGACGATGCCAAGGCTATCCTCCATCTCCCTGTAAGTTTATTTAAATTAACTTGTAAAGAGGAGATTCTATTAGCAGTCTGAGCAGATCGGTGTGACCATTTTTATTATATTTTGGTTTCAGGTTTGCCAGGTTAGCCGGTTTAAATTGATATTGTTTAACATGTCTACAATCTTTATTTCCTCTTAAAGGAGGAGTATGGAGTTTTCTTTTGGAATCATTGGGCGAAAATAACATATTAACTGTGCAGCATATTGTAATTCAAGTACTCTGAGAGCAGAGCTCTACTTCAGCCCCTCCTCTTGGCTGTTTTCAGGCTTCAGAAAATCTTGCCGGGGGACCGGGGGGGGGGAATCGGGGTCTCAGTGAGGCTCATGCCAGGAGAGTGAGCACTACAAGGGATAAGGTTTTGCAGGGAAACTGATTCTTTCTGATGCCAGTCAAAGTTGTGGGTTTGGTGGGAGGGGCTTAGCGGAGTGATACGAGGCAGCCAAGAGAGAGGCGGAAGGTTTTGCATAGGTTGCACAGATTTTGTCTCCCCTGGATTTAATGAGAGCATTATGTCCGAGTGTTTTGAATAGGCTTTTCTGGATAGGAAAATGTTTGGTTAAAATGTGTTATGACATAAATTACTATGATAAAAGGGAATAATTTACTGGATTTGCATCTGGTTATGACGGACAAATGCAATAAGATCTCAGAACCTCATAGCTTCTGTTAAATAAGCACTTGTGAGTACAGGCAAAATGTCAAGACAGGATGTTTTGGTACGTGTGATCATTCAGTGTAAACTCGAAAACAGCCCAAAAACAATAAAGTAACAGTATGTTTGGATTTCTAATTCGTGTATACAACATCAGCTTAGTCTCTTACACAAGTCGCTCCCTTGCCGGTAATAATACTTGCATTCTAGCTCTGCGATTTCCCCATCTGCTTCATGCATTCAAGGCCTGCGTTTTATTGGAGGCACATGGTGACATTCACACTAATTACTAACATCAGTCTCACATCTTTGGAATTGCAATCTGCATTTCTTGTTAGGCTGACTTCCAAGCCAGCTGGTCTGAATTCTGTCCGGGGTTGCTCACGCACACTGTGCGGCTCTGTTTGTTTGGATTTATGTCTAGACGTTAATGTCAAAAAACACATCTGCTCCATGTTTTTATCTCTGACCACTCTTGTTTGAACAAAGTGCACTTCAAAGATTGTTGCTGACCTCTCCACAGGAGAAGGTAATCATCGGAGTGGCCTATGACTGTGTGGAGAAAATGGTCTACTGGACTGAAATCACATCTCCCTCAATCAGCAAGGCCAGCATTCAGGGGGGAGAGCCTATTGCAGTCATTAGATCAGGTAGGGTTGCCGTTACACTTTTATCCTTCACTCTACTGAATTGTGTGACTGTTTTCATAAAGCAAAAAAAACCTATGTGCAAAATATAACCTCTCAACAGATTTGGATAGCCCAGAGGGTATCGCCATCGACCACTTGGGACGAACCATGTTCTGGACGGACTCTGTGAAGGATCGCATCGAGGTGGCCTCTTTGGACGGGTCTCAGCGCCGTGTCATTATAGACTCTGATCTTGTCAACCCCCGTGCTATTATCACTGACCCTACCAATGGGTGTGTATTTTTTCACATAAAGTGTTTATGCTTTACAAGCTTGTTTCATGAGTAACTAAGCAAATTCATCCCCTCAGTTCTGATTGGGCGGTACTTATTTGCTTTCTTTATTGAGAGTTAGATGTGAAGATCAATAATACTATAGTTTTATAGGAAGCTACAGCCAGCAGCCTCACAGTGACAACAAGACTCCAGGAAGTCACTGTGTTCGGCCAAGAAACAGTCCAGCGTATAATCCCCGTAAAACCACAAATAGTTTTTTTCACACTTTTTTTGTATGGATTAAACAAACAAGATATAAAATAGTAGTAAATTAGCGCGTTTTAGAGGTGCTTTAGGTGTATTTGGTTACCTTTGCACAGAACCAGGCTAGCTGTTTCCCCCTGCTTTTAGTCTTTATTCTACACTAAGCTAACCAGCTGCTCATGTAACCTTATGTTGAAAGGGCAGAGCACGGCATTAATCTCTCCTGACAAGAAAGTGAATAAATGTATGTCCCAAAATGTTGAACTATTTCTTTAATTTTGTGTAAATAGACACCTGGATAGCATAAGAGTTTATGTTAATATTATTACATTAATCAAAAAATCATCAGGCACTCACAAGAAGCTTAGCAACAAGTTTAATAATTTATGATTTGATTATTATTGTGTTCAGATCTTCCAGTAGCCTAAGTCTATTCAGTTTAATAGTGAACTGACTCCACTTCCCTCCTTACAACAGTAACCTGTACTGGGCCGATTGGAACCGTGATGCCCCCAAGATTGAGACCTCTTACATGGATGGATCCAACAGAAGGGTGCTGGTTAAAGAGGATCTCAGCCTGCCCAATGGCTTGACTTACGACTCTCAGAGCTCTTTGCTTTGTTGGGCAGATGCAGGTACATTTCACACAGGTGACTCATTTGTGAAGTGATGCCTGCCTTGTGATCATCAGTAAGTGTAATCTCTTGCCTGTAGGCACACATAAATTGGAGTGCACGCATCCTGGCCGGGGTGACCGCAGAACGGTTATGGAGGGGATACAGTACCCTTTTGGAATCACGTCTTTTGGGAAGAACATCTACTACACTGACTGGCGGAGGTTTGACGTTTTGTATTATCATAAACTTTTAAGTTCTAGACTTTGAAGTCTAGGTTTTTATCCAATACAAATGTTTGGGATGAAAGTAAAACTCATTTTGTGGTAGGGGTTTTGTGAAACTTGATGTAATTTGGACGGTTTTAAATTACTGCACATTGGAATTTATAGCAGCAAGGACACAGTGCAGGCTTCATCCATGGTCCACTGTGCAATATAAAAACCCAGATCTGTCAAGGTGGAGGAAGGAGAGGGTAAGTCAGAGGTTAAAAAACTCCCCACACTTCAGGCATGGGCCCTTGATGTTCCTCCAGACAGACACTCATACTCCGAAGACTGTGGAGCTGATTCTGTATGTTAGCCACAGCAAAAAAGCGGGGGTTGGGGGTTTCTATTTGAATGTGTGTGTAGGTGGGGGGAGCATCTTAAAAAGTGGCAGCTGCTTGTAATTTCTCAGCCTCAGCGTCTGTGAGTGACCTGCCCAGGGCCTCCCTCTGATCTCGCCAGGGCTATAGCCTTGCTGGAGAAGGTTGAAAGGTGGTGGTGGTGGGGGAGGCACACAAACTTTGTCAGTTATGGCTGAGAAACCTACCCTAACCCTTACTCATTCTTGACAGACTTTATGCAAACCACAGAGAGGCAGGATGCTAACATTCCTCAAGTTGTGATAGTCCCAGATTGCTGAACTCTGTGCTTATTGTGTTTACAACAGGGATGCTGTGGTTGCTGTGGACCGCTATGCTGGCAGGGAGTCAGACGAGTTCCAGCCTCAGAAACGGACCAAGCTCTATGGGATCACAACAGCTTATTCCCAGTGTCCTTCAGGTAAATCTGCCAGATGTGAGGGTGTAACAGGGCCATATATTCTCTCTATACTAAAATGTTGTTTTGTTTATTGTTTAATGCTTATTTGTTTTTTTTATTTACGTAACAGTGAGAAAACGCTCTTGTCTTGTCATGCCTGGAGTCATCTATTACATCTAGCACTGGTGTGCAGGCCCACATAAGAGCCATTCCTAGAAATAGCTTGACCCTTGTACATTTGGGGACTATCTTTGAGTCAGGCTTATTGTCCATTCCCCTCACTCTTCCAGACCCAGCAGCCCAGTTGTGTGACCTCTGTGCTCTCTGTAAAGACTGCGCACAACAAAAATAGTGCTTTTACTCCTCGGCCTGAAAGCAACAGGAAGAATTCTCCAGCTAGTATTTATCATTAAGTGAAGGGATTACTGGTGTTACTGCACAGCACCAGGCCTCATCCTCCCTTAAAGATAAGGCTGCATTACATAAAGCCAGGGAATGTGGAGCCAAGGGAGAGGGGCCTCCAACATCTGGAGTTTGCTATGTGTTTCTTTTATGTATGTATATATCTGTTAAACAAACAGTGAAGAGCTGTCCCCTGCTATGGCGGCTTAAGATTTATACAAATGTCCTGGAATGTCCCTCGTTAATAAGAGTTTGTATGTTTTTTTGCCTTCTGCCAGGACAAAACTACTGTGCTGTGAACAACGGGGGCTGTACGCACCTCTGTTTAGCGACCCCTAACGGCCGCTCATGCAAGTGTCCCGACAACGCAGTGGGTGTGGGCTGTGTGGACAGAGACAGCGGGTACTGAAAAGGAGATGGCTGTGCTCTGAGAGTTGAAACTGTTTGGATGTTTGACCGCAAAATTAGGAGCCACTCAGCATTACTAAACTATAGCTGCTGAAAACGCCACTGAAAAGCAGAGATGAACTTACTGTGCCTTTTATTGCTCAGTGTTATGCTTATCTACTTTTTTACATTTCCCATTGCCTTTATAAAACCACAACTGCCTTTGAGAATTGTAAATATAAACACTATTATTTTGCCTTTTCCTGAGTGCACATAAACAGAGAATAAAGCTTGAGGAGAGATACATCATTTTAATGTGAAATTCATCACAGCAACGCATGACATCATCTCATGTCTGCTGTGTTACACTGTGGCATGTTTGGATTAGCTTATCTCATGGAAGTATTATTGTGGAGTGTGACTAGTGTCTGTACACGCTGGTGGGATGAGTTTACAGGCTGGGCAGCAAAGGAATAAACCTTTTTCTAACATGTTGGTCTGCTGTCTCTGTGGCTTTAGTGTAATAATAGCGACACCGTGTGTTAGGCACAGTTAATTACAAATACATATTGTTTTGTGGTAGGTGCCGCCAAAGTTAACGGGTCCCTACCATGGCTGAACAACTCCTTTGTTATATTTTATACATTAATGTGGGATCATCATCATTTATCTGAATAACCGAGTCAACCACTTGAAGAAGTGACGAACGTAACACGGGGTGGATTTAATTTCCCAGGACACTGGGCTGATGACCAGCCCCGCAGGCTATCATGTTGCTTAACACGTAAAACAGTAACCTGCAACCTTTAAGAGCTGAAAAAAGAGGCATTTGGTTTGTTCTCACGTAGCCTATTTCCAAACTGCTGTGTCAATAGGATGATGTGTCTGCTACACAAAATGCTGTCACCCCTTTTCAGTCTGTATGCTGCCGCAAAAAGGGAGACACTTGCTTACGTCAGTGGTGCATTAAGGGGCTCTTGATAAATTTTGAATATCGTAAACTTACCACATGAGCTGCAACCGTATTGACACCACAACATTCATATTAGTATTGCAGCAAAACTTTCATTATTGTAGAAGCTGCTGATCATTGTTGCCTACAAAATGTCAGAAAAAGATTCTTTTTAAACGCGTATCAATATCCTAAAGCCAAAAGTGATGTCATCAAAGGGCTTGTTTTGTTTCACTCCAAACGATACATATTAAAGCAGTAAACTCTCACTATTGACAAGTGGACCTGGGAAATGTTTCCTTAAAAAATGACTTAAATGATTAATCAATTAGCAAAATAAATTACACATAATGATAACACAAGAATTAGCTTGTCTAATTTGCTCATTCAGAATGGTCTGAAAGGGTCTTAACTTTTTCCGATCTGTGCATAACTGCACAATAGTGATGTGTAGTTCATAAGTAGTTCAATGAACTACTTCTTTCCTATGAACTAATATGAACTATTGGCCGCACATGCGCATTGCGCCACAATGTATGAGTTTCATTTTCCCCACATGACAGCTCCACAGGCTCAGGATTGGACAGAAATCCTGAGCCTGTGGTGCGATCGATGATCCAGTTCAGCAGTAACCCCTTTGTCGTTCACTTTTCACGTGACAGCTACACAGGCTCAGGATTGGACAGAAGACATTCCCATCCAATCCTGAGCCTATGTAGTCAGTGAACGACTTGAAGAACAAGAGCGGTGAACTATTACTCTCTTAGAAGC